>JADLZN010011577.1:301988-441670 GCA_018155175.1 Sinocyclocheilus anophthalmus
TTTTTAGAGAGGTGGGCAAAGAAGAACGTGCGCACCTACGACTTTCGTGGGATTTTAGAGAAGTGGGAAAGCATAACGTGCACACCTACCACCTTGGTGGAATTTTAGACGGGTGGCAAAGCGTAACGTGCCTACCCACCACTTACGTGGATTTTAGAATAGCGGCAAAGGATAACGTGCACACTTAACACTCACGTGGATTTTAGAAGGTGCGGAAAGAGCACTCTTAGGGTTCTATTGTCAACCGGACGTAATGGCCGGTTGGGAACAGCAGCTCCAGCACCCTCCTCTGAGGTGAGGGGAGTGCTGTCTCCAGGGTGTGTCGGCAAGACACACTATTTGAGTGGCACCCAGGGTACCGGGGTGTTACTCCACTTTAAACCAAAGGGAACGAAGACAGCACGCGTAACCCTTACCTTGACAGGATTTTAGAGAAATGGGCAAAGAATCCCGTGCCCATTTACCACCTAAGTGGAATTTTAGAAGAATGGGCAACGCAAACGTGCCCATCTACCAGCTATGTGGATTTTAGAGAAATGCGCACAGCCTCATGTGCACATCCCCAACTCACGTGGTATTTGGAGAGATTTCTTTGCAAAGCCTGCTTCACGTGGACACTTATCATCTTATCTTTTTAAGTTCATGGAGACCCGACCATATCAGCCCGCCGGAAGAGGCCGGCTCGCACATCTCAGCGGTGATGGGAGCCCAGCCTTTCCCAGGACAGCCTTACACAGGAGGATCCTGGTGATGCCCCCATACCTCCTGTTCGATGCCTCAGCAAGAAGGAGTATGCCGGTGGCCAGGAAGCCCCTCGGGGTGACCAGGCCCGTCCGGGTGCCTTGCAGCGTAGCACCGGGGGTCTGATGTTCACGAAGGCTCCCGCAAAAGTCCGTGTTCGGCCGCATGATCCAGGAGTTATGAAGCCGAAGCCCGGCTTTTCTTACCGTATGGACATATGTCGACGAGTGACACGCCTAGTGCAAGTAGAGCACCTGGCCTCTGAGCCCAGCAACGGCACCTCACTGAGGGCGTCTAGCAAGGGACAAAACCGCACAGGTCCCGGGAAACACTGCAAGGAACTTATAGATGGTTACACACACACAGCCATCTCGGTCTGTCCTCGATATACAGATATCATGATATTTGGATCGTACTCACCCCCATGGCTTCTGTGCTGGAGCTCTGCTCCGAGGGGTCTTTCTGACCGGATCATCCGCTGCAGGTGACTTTACATATATTACACATGACCACCTCAGTCTCTCATTAGTATACACTCTCATGACCTATGGATCATACTCACCCACCACGAGCCTTATTGCCGGGGCTCTGTTCGGGGATTTTTGACCGGACCATCAGTCATGCGGTCACTATGATCTAGCCATAGAACCACCAAAAACATCATGGGCCCAGTAGGAGACTGCTTGAAAAATGTTTTACAGCTAACCACGGTCAGCTGGAGATGGTGGTCATAAAAAAGGGAATTAGAAAAAAGAAGGGGGAAGAACAGGGTAGATGTTGTACCCCCTGCGGGAGAGAGTGAATACCTAAGTATTACTCTGACCCGGACGAAAGCGCTGGCGCCTCGCCCAGGTCTCACCCCTCGGGTTTCGCCTGCCTCCCCTTGACCCACGATACTTCCTACCCCCACCCACAGGTGGAGGCGGGGCGCGAGTCGCGACGCTAGCCCTCTGTGCTCGTCTCTGATCCTCAAACCAAGATGGGCTAGGACCCCTGGTTTGTTCGGGCTCAGGCCTGGGCCTTCGTGGTATGAAGGATTTGAACGCTGCTGAGCGCGACTTCGACTCCCTGAACTTGTCGACCACCGTCTCAACGGATGTACCAAAAAGTTCAGAGGGCGGAACCGGGGCATCGAGAAGAAAACACCTTTCTTTCTTCCCGATGTCTGCCAAATTCACCCACAACTGCCGCTCCGTCACCACCATAGCAGCCATCGCTCTGCCCATGGCCGAGGCTGCCTGCTTAGTAGCCCGGAGGGCCAAGTCTGTGGTGCGCCGCAGCTCAGCCGTTTCGCCAGAGGAAAGGCCCTGCCCCTCACCCAGGTCCTTCAGCAGGTCAGCCTGGTATGCCTGAAGCACCGCCATCGTGTGCAACGAGGCCACAGCCTGACCTGCCGCTGCGTACGCCTTGCCGTTCGTGCGAGATGTGGCTTGAAGGGGCCCGGATGGCAAGGAGGGAGTTTTGAGAAACGATGTCTCACCCATAGAGAGATAGATAGCTAGCGTCTCTTCTACAGGGGGCATCTTCTCATAGCCGCTTTCGCGGAACATCGACCGATAATTCGCATAACTCGTATGCTGAAACCGGTATATGCGTGAGGAAAACGGCCTCTTCCATTCCTTTTCGATCTCTGTATGGAGATCAGGAAGGAAAGGAATGCTCACTTGAGCTGGAGGTGTATGGCTGGAGAGATAACGTTCGTCGAGGCGACCTCGCGACATCACCTCCCTGGCTCGTTTCCACGTTAATTCGAGCCTTGCCGTGGCCCGATCCATCACCTCTAACAGCTCATCATACGCAGGGCAGGTGGATTGGGAAAGCTCAGCCTCAGCTTCTTCACTCTCCGCATCCATTTCCTGCTCTTGATGGGCTGGGCCCAACTGAGCACTGGCCACTGGATCAGATGATATTAGAGAGAGGATATCATCATCCAGCGGCTGTCTCTCGCCCGACGCCGATGCGCGGAAGAGGGAAACCCCCCCTTCAGCCTCATCGGCTAGGTCCACCTGAGATCCCCACGAGCTCATTCTCCTCCGTGCCTCAGCAGCGGCAGGTCCCGAGCCGCGGGAAACCTATGGTTGTCCCTCTCCACTCGAGAAGAGAGAAAAACGAGAACGGAGCTTTTTCAGCGAAAAACTCTCACAGTGCACGCATATTGCCCCCTCGAGGACATCGCGTGCTTGCTCCTCGCCCAAACAAACAACGCATAGATCATGTGAATCATCGGGCGCCAGAAACCGCTGACACGGATGTACACACTCTAAACGCTCCGCTAGTGCTCGCCATAGTAGGAAAAGAAAAGGCTCTTACTTTGCTTTTGGAATGCACGCTTCAAACAGAACGGTCAGTGAAGACGAAGAAAGTGATGATGTGCGCTACCGGCGCCTATTTTGTACTAGTTGCGACGGTAGTGACGTCATGGCTGTCGCCGGCCAAACAAATTGGTGTTTTTTCAATGTAGGCTTCAGATCATTATGGGTCCCGACATTTGGATGTTTTTATACCCATAGCGACACCTTTAGAGGTATCGCAGTTCGAATGTGTTTTCTTCATCGAAAGTTGTCTGTTATATACTTGCCTTATCACTAATATAAATAGCCTTTAAGATAAAATTCTGATTTGAAAACTAACATAAGAGCATTGCATTGTAAAATAGGAGTATGCAAAAGAGTGACAATATCCAAGGAAGGATATATTGAGGATGTTTTCAGACCCATGCATTTGTTAATACAATTTTGACTTTAATGTGTTTTTAGGTCTGTTCCAACTTCAAATGAACAAGGAAATGAACTTAGAATGAACAAAGGTTTTTTGTTTTCTTGTGTATACGTTGGATAGCAAACAAACAGAAAAATTAGCTTTGTTTTGTGTTTCCTTGGTTATGAATGTACAGTACATACAGTAGACCTATATCACTCTGTATGAGTCTGAAAATAGGCCTCTGTGTGGGGAGTTTCTATAGCAGTACTGCTGTTTCTATAGAGCTGTTTTTGCTCTGCCTTTGGACAGTGGAGGATGTTTTCCAACTGAGGTTAGGCTTTCCCTAGGATCACCAGCAACCCCCCCCGAAGAGAATGAAAAACAGGGTAAAGCCTTGACATAAATAAATAAATAAATAAAATAAGACCCATAAACCAGAGTGTGTGGAACACAAGCCTAAAACATTTTATATTTATGTGTCTAGTCAACTTAAACTAAACTGAAGAAGGTGAAATTAAATTTCAGGTCAAAAGCTATAGGGAGTGTGCATGATGTCCCACTTTGCCTATTCAAAGTTCTTCTTTTTTTCTTGTTTAAAAGAGATGTGTGTGTGTGTGGCACGGCAGCTGCTAGCAGTGGGGTACACGAGATAATCAATATGCAGTGCCATAGTTTTGCCTTACACTCTACTCACACACAAAACCACACACACACACACACACAGTATATACAGCCTCTCAAATTCAGACTTTCCCAGTCCCTGAGGGAGTATCTCATTCACACATCAGTGCCCTAAGTTTCGATGAGTCTTGCTGCAAACACAGTACCTTCAAATATTTTGGGTAGGTAATAATTTGTAATGTATTTCAATGTCTCTTATGCTCACTAAGGCTACATTTATTTGAAACAGTAAAGCATAGGTAGCCGTGATTTCGCCAATTAAGAACATGGTCCTGGATCAACAGTTTTGTTGTTCCTGGATCAACATAACTGTCCAAAATTATAGACTTAACCCAATCCCTACCCCTAAACCCAACCTTACCCATAATTCATTCCTAAAAACAGTGTGAAATGATAACAAGGGTGTAGAAGCACCTAACCATGATTGTAAGCCTAAAACAGATATTTCCTGAAACGTTATCCCTCAATTCTGATTGCTTAGTTGGAATGTTGTTCCAGGATCAACAAGGAGGTTGACCAGGAAAATGTTGGACCTTGAGTGAATCACGGTCACCACATAAAGCATAGTAAAACCGGTAATATTGTGAAATATTATTGAATTTCAAACAATTGTTTTTCCCGTTTAATATACTTAAAATTTTAATTATTTTATATGATGTCAAAGCTGATTTTGGTTTTTTTTTGTTTTTAAGCAGACAATTGACTCCAGTCTTTAGTGTCACATGATCTTACAGATGTAATTTTATGAAATGCGATTTGGGGGCTGATCAGAACACATTTTATTAATATCAAAGTGAAAACAGTTACTGTTAAATGTTTTATTCAAATATAAATTCTTTTTTCATTCAAAGAAAGGAAACAGTGTAGCACATCAAAATGTCTTCCCTGTCACTCTTGATCAATTTAATGCATGCTTGGAGAAGAAAAAGTATTATTATTATTGTTTTAATCTTGACCCCAAACTTTTGAAAAGTAAGTTTGAGGGTATTGTGTTTAACAGTTGATACCATTGCTCTGTTGAGCTTTCAATAGTCACGTAGTCTTGACTAAAACTGTATTTAATCAGAGTTATGTATGAAGGCTTAGTAAACTGTCCTCTTGCATGTCATAAAATCTTGGATCTTTCTCTCAACAACTCAACGTATGTCCTAATGTGGAAATTCATTCTGCCCTTGTCATTAATCCTATTTCATTTTGTACTTGCTCAGCCTATGTGTGCTTCTGTCATAGCATGCATGAACTTGAATCCCCTCTAAGGATGTATGACACCTGTGATACTCATAAATAATTAATCGATGTTGTACATCCAACTTGTTCTCAGCACTTTAGAGATGGCAGCACAATACAGGCCTACACAAATACTTCGCTGTATCCACCTTATTTTTCTCACAAGAGCAGGCATGGCCATTTGTAATTACAAATTTCATAAAATGTATGGGTCTGGCTTCCGGTGTCATCTGCATCCAGCTATTTTTAGCTGAACAAAACAGTTTGTTGTTGATGACTGAATTGCAGAATTGGGGGTATGAGTTAAATCATATTATATATTAACGGCTAATGAACCGGAAGTCTCGCACATACACAGAAAATGTCTTACTACCGCACTGAAAAATAAGGTGGATTGGAAATTTGAGAAATCTTGCATCAGCGAGGAATAATTTACTACTCAAGTACTTTTGAGTATGTTCTTCGTGTTCTTTAGCATCTCTATGTATGTTTCTGAGTGTGTGTTTCTGTCTGTACCTGTGTATATTGACAAGTTTGTGAAATTAAATAAAGAGGTGCTGAAACAGGGTCAAAGATATTAATTTCAAAGCCACAGGGTACTATAACTATTTTCTCATGTTCTCATTCATTTGTTATTTACATCAACAGCGATAGATCATTATCAGAAGGGGTCAACTAATGGAGGTGCTATACAAAACGAAAATACAAAGACTTAGTGGAGGAAATACACATTTGTGTGATCTCTATCGCAGGATAGTTTACTACTAAGCCTTCATACATATCTCTGATTAACTATTGATTTATTTCATCAAAATGGTGAATGTCAAGTAGACAACCCTTGACTTACTTTGAAAAGTCAACGCACTCTAATGGCATATTTGTTAGACCTACTATTTTACATTTTTGCAAATCTGAGGTTAATTGAGGTTCTCTGTGGCCTAAGGTTTAGGGGTGGACATTCATGTTTATGTTTTTTGTTGTTGTTCACATTAATAAAATCACCTCTGCGTAAAATAGTTACGTTTTCTTATGAGATCAGCAGAAAGGAGGCAACTTGGAAATAAAGAGATAGAGCTGTGGTTGTTAAATGGTTTTGCTTTATGACTCAGAATTTACACCTAGTTTCTTAAATGTCAGCTATAGATGTTTTATAAGTAGCCTAACATTTGAGAGTTGAGTGCATATCTCTACAAGCAACTCCCCCAGCCATGACATAGCCTACTGATGCTATATACTATACATGGGAGTTACGGAGTTATAGTTAACAAGTCCAAACGTGCCATGTACTGTTTGGTGAAGGTGGTGCTTGGTAACACGATTCTCAATGAGAAAATAGGTCTATTCAATGATAAAAGCGATGCGTATCTGGTTACCAATACAAAACGGTTTCTGGGCGATCTCTCAGTGTTGTAACCATTGACAACAGATTAAACATCTCTAATCCAATCAAAAACAGAAGCGACATGATAGCGCGTGCACCGCAACCAATCAAACGCGGACAGAGAATGATTGACGTCTCGTTCATCCGCCTGTGTTTGAATGCGAAGGCTGACATTATTTAAAACTGAAAACCGTTAGCGGTGCTCTGCATAGTTTAGTCGACGCGCAGTGAGAGGTCACTACATTTGGTTTTGAACAAAAAAAGTGCTTTTTCATTAACGATTCAACATGAGGGAAATTGTTCACCTGCAAGCTGGTCAATGTGGAAACCAAATCGGTGCCAAAGTGAGTAAGGGTATTGATTACGATATTAGCCCCCCCAAAAAAAAGCCCGGTCGCGAGGGGCAGAAGTTAGTTTAACGTTATATGTTGTGTAACGTTAGTTATTTTATTTATATAACTAATTATAGTTGACTAGCTGTTATTTCTTGAGGAAAGTGACATTAGTTAGTGTAACTAGCGATTTAACTGGTTATATATCTCTCCAGTTTGGTTTTACTCTGTAAACTTTCGTTTGTAGTTTTGAGAGTTGCCATGACAACAGAGCAAAAGAGGACGTTAATTAAATGTATTTTTGAAGATTTGTGATATTGCTTGTACTCAAAGTGCTAATTTTATGTTAATATCGACTCATTTTCCTTTGTGTGATCAGTTTTGGGAGGTGATTAGTGATGAGCACGGAGTTGACCCGACGGGAACTTATCATGGAGACAGTGATCTGCAGTTGGAGCGGATTAATGTGTACTACAACGAAGCCACTGGTCAGTTTGCATTTGCAGCATAAAACTCAAATACCTTGCAAGAAAGTTTTAATTTTTTAAATTTTTTAAAGATTATAAATGTGCACTTTTCTATAACAGGTGGAAAGTATGTACCTCGTGCTGTTCTTGTCGACCTGGAGCCTGGCACCATGGATTCAGTGAGATCTGGACCATTTGGGCAGGTCTTCCGACCAGATAACTTTGTCTTTGGTAAGTCTGGTTTTGTCATTTAATTAAATGTTAAATTGTAGAGCAAAATGAGCCTGGTATGATCTGTATTTCTTCAACCATAGGTCAGAGTGGTGCTGGAAACAACTGGGCCAAGGGTCACTACACAGAAGGCGCTGAGCTTGTAGATTCAGTTCTTGATGTGGTCCGTAAGGAAGCAGAAAGCTGCGATTGCCTGCAAGGCTTCCAGCTCACCCACTCCCTTGGAGGTGGCACCGGGTCAGGCATGGGCACGCTCCTCATCAGCAAAATCCGTGAGGAGTACCCAGACCGCATCATGAACACCTTCAGCGTGGTGCCCTCACCCAAAGTCTCAGACACTGTTGTGGAGCCTTACAACGCCACGCTGTCCGTCCATCAACTGGTGGAGAACACCGATGAAACATATTGCATCGACAACGAGGCACTGTATGACATTTGCTTCCGTACGCTCAAACTCACTACACCCACCTATGGCGACCTTAACCACCTTGTGTCTGCCACAATGAGCGGGGTCACCACCTGCCTGCGCTTCCCCGGCCAGCTCAATGCTGATCTCCGCAAACTGGCTGTCAACATGGTGCCTTTCCCCCGTCTGCATTTCTTCATGCCTGGCTTCGCCCCTCTCACCAGCAGGGGGAGTCAGCAATACCGGGCTCTTACAGTGCCCGAGCTTACCCAGCAGATGTTTGATGCCAAGAACATGATGGCTGCTTGTGACCCCCGCCATGGCCGCTATCTCACCGTTGCCGCTGTTTTCAGAGGCCGCATGTCCATGAAAGAAGTGGATGAGCAGATGCTGAATGTTCAGAACAAGAACAGCAGCTATTTCGTGGAGTGGATCCCCAACAACGTCAAGACTGCTGTGTGCGACATCCCGCCTCGTGGCCTCAAAATGGCAGCCACTTTCATCGGCAACAGCACTGCCATCCAGGAGCTGTTCAAGCGCATCTCCGAGCAGTTCACTGCTATGTTCAGGCGCAAGGCCTTCTTGCATTGGTACACAGGTGAGGGGATGGATGAGATGGAGTTCACGGAGGCCGAGAGCAACATGAATGACTTGGTGTCAGAGTACCAGCAGTACCAAGATGCCACTGCGGAAGAGGAGGGAGAATTCGAAGAAGAGGGAGAAGAGGAGCTTGCATAAAGAGTTGAATGCTCAAGTTCTTGTTCACTGTTGTTCTGTTCGGTTTCCTTATTGGTTTGTTTTTTTTGTTCTGTTCTCTTTCAAAAGCAGCTAAAAGGAATCTATGCACACAAATTGTCTATTAAAGCTCTAAATTTGATAGTGTGTTGGGTGTCTTGTCTTTGGCCTTTTTCCTTGCACATGTATTAAAGTGGATTGTAGATGAAGCTCTGTGCAACTTTACATTACTACTATTCTTAGTATAACAATATAGAAAATCAAAGTAAGATTAGAGGCTTCTTTAAACAAAAAAACATCCAATTTTAATACTTATATCAACAGTAGTGCAAGTTAGCTGAAACCATGTCTTCAGTGTGTGGATCATTCAATGATGCAAGACTGCCATCTAACGTTCAAAATGAGACATGCTGGTAGATTCCAGTGTTTTTAAAGGTTTGGGTAAGAAAAATTATGCCTTTAAGTACACGCTTGCGATTTTCTTTCAAATTTAATAAAATTGAGCGTTGACAATGTCTTGTTTTAAAAAATTATAAAATAATCTATACTACATTATATACAACAGAAGCTAGTTCAGAAGTCTGCAGACAAGTATTTTTAAGGGCAGTATGCACTTAATAGCATGAATGAAGCAAGAATATTATATCACATTGATTGACCATGTCAACTAGAAGAGCCCCAGAGACAGATCCCTTTGCGAAGACCTTCGCAACTAGACGGCATCGGGAACCAGACCTCTGCACCAATTGCCCCTGTGTTTCAGCCTGAGTTAAACCACGCCGGGGCTTTGTCTGGCCAGAGGAGAACTGGCTCCCCAACTGAGCCTGGTTTTCCCAAGGTTCTTTTCTCCATTTCTGTCACCGATGGAGTTGTAGCAATAGTGCACAGACACTTGGAAGAGAGCTGAACTGGATGATGAAATCACTGAATCATCATAAACGACTTCTAGCTGAAAAATAGCTCTTTGTATAGTTGTCCTCGTGAATTATTGACAAAACTATTTTCCTGTTTGTCACTGTTTAAAGCTCTGAACAAGTTATATGTATAAAGCGCCTTATACAAAAAGGTGAAGTGACTTGACCTTGTATAAACATAACATAGCCAGTAGTCTGGTTATAATGAAAATCATTTATCAAATATTGAGATAACTCAGATGGTTATATTTAATTACAATATTCTTTTGGCAGGACGCTTTTTATCCAAAGTGGCTTTAAATGGCATTCAACGTATTGATTTGTTAACGTAATGCTTTTCCTGGGAATCAAACCCATGACCTTTGCATTGCTATGCCATGCTCTACTGTTGGATCTACAAAGATGAATATGAAAAGCTTCAGACTGCAAATATAAGAAATAGTTAATCAATGCAAAAATATTATTTTGATTACTGCTGGGATTTTACATTTCAATTATACATACATCCGACAACACCACACTTAAACGTAAAATACCACTGCATTTATATTGTGTCGAGTTTATGTTCTCGCCAGCAGGTGGCGATAAAAAGTTACTAAAAAAGGTGCTCATGAGGTGTAACTATGGTTCACAGATTAAAATCCTGTGATTTTGTAAACCTTGATTTGTGCCGAGATGCTCTGTCTTTAAACTGGAAAGGTATGTGACCCAGAATTGCACAGAAAATACAGATGCAGTAGGTTACATTTATACATTGTAGGTTACACATGTACAGAGACTACATACAGTTTTGCATCACTCTGCTGAATCGCTGCCACATCTTTCTTAATCTTAGATAAGATTTTTTTGAGCTTTACAAAAATATCATATACAGTCTTGTGATCAAAGCAGATCTAATTATTCACTTGAAGCTCTTTCAGTGCTACGAGGATTACATTAATTAACGTGACACAACAATCTGGCCCAATTTCATGGAACATTGAAGGAAGGAAGCTCCGAGTTGAATTGCTTTCAGTCGACACCAGAGCAGAGGGGGAAGGAACATTAATTGAGTCAACTAGCTGTGTTGAGTTGAAGATCGCAGAGGAGGGCTTCATTTATTGAGTAATGGTGTCTTAAGTTTGCAGTGTTTAGAAGCTTCCAGTGACCACTGGCATTGCCTTTCTCTAATCAACTTCCTGTAGATTGGCAGTACATCATCGTATGGCATAATTATACAGACTGTACTTTAATGTTCATATTCACTGTCAATTTAGTATATTTGGGGATGGACAATATATCAGTACTATATCAGTTACTGGCCAATATTGGATATTTCATGATGATGTTCTCATGTGTTTCAGTATTTTACATTCAGATAACATTTGCTGTAACCTAAAGTTTATCTTTAAAAACACTAATAATTTAAAACG
This sequence comes from Sinocyclocheilus anophthalmus, assembly GCA_018155175.1. Lineage (NCBI taxonomy): Eukaryota > Metazoa > Chordata > Actinopteri > Cypriniformes > Cyprinidae > Sinocyclocheilus > Sinocyclocheilus anophthalmus. The sequence goes on from JADLZN010011577.1 coordinate 313,216, forward strand.
TGTTCTCGAATATCCTTTTTTTCATACTGTACATTATAATGTGGTGATGCATATTAACTTGATTGAACCATGTATAACTATTTATTTATTCATTCACACAAAATAGTTTTTTTTTTTTTAAATATCCACCAGTTCAGTGATTGTGATCATCAGAATTTTAATACTGGTGCATCCCATAATCGTTTTATTTATTTTTTTTGGCAAATGTTTGACAAGATTTTGACAAGTCCTACTGAATAGTGAAATCCGGCATGTACTGCAGTATATTTATTAAATAGTAAAAAGAAAGAAATAATTAAAAACTAATAACGAAAACAATTTTATTACCATGATATCTGAACATGAATACCATTATTTTATTCTGGAGTACTATACACATGGATGTACCATGGTAAAGTACCACAGCAGTTTCTTGTAAGGGCTCAGTTCTGTTTTAGAATCTCAGTAATCCATATATTTGTGGGTGACTAGGTTTGATTAAAAGTGTATTTTACTATTTATCTAAAATACAATAAAATTAAACCAATCCTGTGATAGCATACAGCAAAACGGCAAGATATTCTCCCATAAACAAAAGAGATTGTTTGTAAAAGGTTTGAAACAGCATTTGTAGTCTGAACGGTGAGCACAAGCTCTGAAGAGCCACTAACGTGATCTTTTGTGTCTCAGCTTTCACAAAGAAGGCAGAATGTTATTCCTTAATTGGTTTTTTTGTGATTTTATCATCATCCATATGGCACTAGAACAAGCTTCTGTTAGCAACATAAATCCTCTCTGTTTAGCACTGCTATGTACACAATGGTGATGAAGCGCTCTAAAAACAGAGATGGATTGCTCTTAGCCAAAGCACTTCAATGTCACTGTCACTGGTCCTGAAAAGAGGGGGGGGGGGGGGGGGGGGGGGTGAGTATGTGCTATGAGATGCAAAGTGTGGTGGCAGTAAGAGGTGTGAAACATAAATTAGGGTGGTTTTAGGCTGCACAGATGGGCCTCTGCCACTCTATATACTGCATACAAATGCTTAGAGCCTGAGGAGCACCTCTTCATACAAACAGATTGAATGGGCCAACCGTATAAGCCAGTCCACAATGACTGTGACTGTACATACAGACGACACAGACAGTTGACATGACAGATTTAATGAATATGTGCTCTATGAATCTCACAAATTCAATAAGGTTTTCTGCGTAGTCTTTTTTATCTTCTGAAATATTCTTCTTGTCTTTTCTCTCTTTTTTTGGCTTTTGTCAAGGGCCTTTTGGAAATCCATCCAAAAGCTATCAAAGCCATATGTGCTAAGTTTATCAAGTAAAATTGATCTGGAAAAGAATAAATATGAATAATAAAATCTAGGAATGACAAATAAGAAGCAGGTTGAACTGCAGACTTTTGATAAAGTTACGATGAGTGGCATTGATAATGATAAGTACATGAACACAGGGAATTTTTTAAATTCATTTTTTCAAAAATGAAAACAATTTATTATATAAATCATTAAATATAAGTAATTCATTATACAGTACTGGCGCAGCGGCCCCAATTTTGGGTAATGACAGTGTTGTGTTTAACTAAGTAATATCTACTGTACCTGTCAAAAGTTTGGGGTCGGTAAGATTTTCGAGATCATTTTTTTGAAAGAAGCCACTTAAGGTGCAGTCACATTTACCAGTGTTTGGCGAAACATTGTGAGCGAAATACAGTGATTTCAAATCGGAGTTTGCCCGATCAGGAGTTTCGGGTGAGAGCAAAAAAGCTCCCCATAGATTGCGCTTGTGTTTAAGTTGGTCACAAATTTGCTGCGTTGACCATCAGAAATCTGCTTGTTTTAAAAATGACATCATTCTAATAATTGTATTCGGGGCTCTCAGCTCAAGATGGTTTACTATTATCAATGCAGAAAAACTGTCCATAAGGCCTATAATAAAACTTCCAACTTCAGGACTTTTTTTTGAAAACTTTTTAAAGCGTTAAGCAAAGTCTTTTTCAAGCCAACATTCATAATTTGCCTCAAAAAGCTTTGCTGCCTAAAATTGCAGTTGTGTGAATTTTTGTTCATTTTAAATCTACTTCCTTACATTCAAATCTGAAATGCAATTCTGCATCCCGTTTGCTACATCATTTCAATGCAATTCAAGTTCATGAATTGAAGTGGAACTCAAAAAGACATTCTAAATTCAACTCTGAATGTCGCACAACCCTGTGTCACAGGGCTCCAAATGCTCCTCATCCCAAGCTGCTTTGAAAAATATCACATTGCCCTACTTGCTTTGTTCTTGACAGTTCACTTTGACGTGAGAAGATTGGCCAAGCGGCACTTCTTCCCTATTTCCTCCCTCTCTCCAGTCACTCTCCTCCTTGCCTGAGGCGCGTGTGTGTGGTTGTCAGCACGCGTGTCTATGTGCTGAGCTGATGGCTTCCGTCGCGTAGGGTGCCACACACGCAAAAGGGGTCCTGTCACTCACTCAGAGCGGCCATATGTGTGCCTGCGTGAGCTCAATGCCAGCGGCAGAGGCTCCCGCCAGAAGACATTAGGGGAGCAGTGGGGCGTCATTACCCAGGCACCATGATTGATTAACCGTGAATCAGGAGCCAAAGGGCCCCTGGAAAGCCCCATACCGATGGGCGGAGGGAGCCCCCTGCAGATGTGGGGGTGTAATTGCATCAAGGCTTGGCAGGAGGAAAAGTAGGCAGGGGAGACACACACACAGATGAGTGCCCTCATTAGTGCGTGAATAAGATCAGTGTTTCTCCTGATGGAGTCGGTCGGGTACGCGGCAGGGATCGTTTAAATATAGCTATTTAGATGGGTGAGCTGAATCTTGGGGGTCTCTGCACTGTAAAAACATGAAATTAAATAAGCAAACAGCAACTGAGGCCTTTGAGGGGAAAAAATCATTATTTCATGTGTATCTACATTTTGGTCCAGATTCATGTGGTGTCGCAGTGAGCAGCAGAGCTGATCAGAAACTACTGGAGAATAAGGACATTTTCTTCTTTTCCTCTAACACTTTGATCCTTAGCGGTAGGGAAGCTCGGATGAGATGATGATCCCTTAATGGCCCCCTGCCCTTCCTCTCCCTCTCTGCCTCTCTCTCTTCTCCATGTCCCGGAGCCATGCAGCGCATTTGTGTGCTGTGGAGGGGTGACTAATGAAATCCAGTGAGAGGCAGCCAGCCCTGGGAATCCGACGCTAATGTTTTGTTTGGTATTAAGATGCGCAAAGGCAACTCAAACTCCCACTGACTTGGACGCGAAAACATTTGGAATGGGCTCATCAATCAAGCCCCTCCACGCTGGAACTGTCTACTCCTGGGGTGCGTCACACGCCGTGGCGACACGTCGTACACTGCACGCACACACATTAGAAGTCATTCACACATGTATGAATTCAAAGTTGAAAAAGTGACTTACAAACTGACATTAGTGGAAAAGTCTTTTGGTGCTTGGATTTTCCCTCAGGAGTTTGTGCTCTCCTGAGATGCCGGGATTAGTTTCAGTTAATTAAGTATATTATTGTCATTTTATCAGATGATAGTATGTGGTTCTCCAGTAGACAGTAAGCTATGTGAAGTAAGCTTTACATTAAGCTATTTCATGGTCTGTATATATTTTGATTTATTTCTTTGTCTCATGGCCCATCATCAGTAGGAAGGTTTCCTAATACAGGAGGACATGCAGATTATAATGTAAATTCTTGGTAAAAAAATGTAATAAAATAAATAATAATAATAATAATTAAAAACACCAGTCAGTAAGAATTGTAGGTTCTGGCAATGAGTCACTCTTAATTGACACATTTGGCTGTGAATATTACATGTTTGTATTGGAGGTCAAATGCATGTATACTGGCAAAAACATTTTTGTGTTAAATGTCACAATATCACAGCAGTCTAACTTTACCATTTCTATTTTAATGCTTCTTTAAGTAAGCGACGATATCGCTCCACAACAGACATGACTATAAAATATTATTTACTAATTAATATTATTTAAATATTTTTATTCATGTAGTATTATTATTATTATTATTACTACTACTTACTGTAATCAATAACACTATTATTATTATCAATAATAAGAATTATACGTTTTCATGAAAAGCCATATAAAATATGCAAGATGCAGTAGAAAATTGTGGAATATTGTTTTTGAACTGAACTGTACATTTTAAATAAATGAACTGCATTTATTTAAAATTTATATTTGACCTATTTTATGTTTATTGGTCTGGAACCATCTTATTATTTGCCTGTAAAACCTTTACTTAATGCAATTAATATCGGAAAAGGAACATTTTTACATATGCGTAGACAGTACAGTATATTTTGCATACAGGGTTGTATATAGGGTACATTACATATTAGTATTCTATATTGTGTAAAAAAAAAAAAAAAAAAAAGAAGGAATTTTGTCTTGATCGTGTTGCACAGTAATTTCCTATGTGAATGCATTAATGTTTGTGGAATTCCTCAAAGCAATCAGTCTCTCAACAGTTAGTGAGCGAGGGCTGGCGCTTCCCTTGAAGCTCAGTCAGCTGAGATTAGGGCCTGTGATGACAGAGATTTAGGTAGACTGGAGCACACACTGTCACACCTCTCTGTGGTGGGCTTTAATCAGAACAGTACACATCACTAATGCCATACATTGATTGATGAGTGAACATTCTCTGGGGGCTTTTCCTCCTGATTGTGACTCGCAATACAAAACTTGACTTTGTTTTTCACAATCTAGTCCACTTTCTTTCACAATATGGTGTAACGAGGACATGATTACAGCAAAATTTCAGTTCACATTTTTTGAAGTAAAGTGGAAGCGGACTTCTTTGGGATGTTGGGATGTTAGTTGGTGTGTCTTAGCTTGAGACTGTATCTGAATGTCGGAACAGGCCTAAGTGGAGCATGACTCTGTTTCTGTGTTGTTCTTGAAACAGCCTGTGCTGGATTTTAGGTTTGTAGGTCATGGTTGAAGTTAGTCATACTGTATGTTATGAAATGTGCAAGTTCATTATAAATCAGTGGATCATTATTTAATTCCACAACCTCGTCGTTGTTTATCTTTACAGGTTTATTGCTATTTGTTAATCATATTTATCAATCAATTTAATTGATAATTTCCTGATAAATTTCTTAGAAATACAAAAGTAGATATTTAATGGACCTTGATGGCAGATACGACTTTGAGGTTGCATGATTTTAACCACCAGGAGGCAGCGGCAGGCAACCACTGGAGCGGATTGAGACACTCAGCTTTTGCTGTAAATTAGCCGGTGCCAAACACACTTGGAAAATGATCTGTTCTGGGTTGTTTCTCTTTAGCATGCCCGTTTTATAGCAGGGGAAAATTGATATGTCTGCGAGCCAAGAATACTCAATTGCAAAAAAAGCACACAAAAGTATATCAAGGCCTTTAAAAAAATGTGTTCAACGGCTTGTAGGAATGCTAACTGTTAGGGAAATCACACTATTCATTGTTTTAAAGATGACATTTAAAGTCAACTGAAATAAATTTACCCTATTTAATTTTTTAATGCACATTCAAGTCCTCCTTTGAAGTTCTTATTTGAGAGTTTGTGCCTTCAAATGGAATTAGGCACATTGGGTGTGTAATTTATATATATATATATATTCATCTTGAGCTGCCACAGAGAATTATGGAAAATGTAGTTTGCTGTTTGCATTATAGTATTTCTCTGGCAAGCTTCAACCCTGTACATTTTTAAGAAATATTTTGTTTACCGATTATTGTGACTATGGTGATGTTCATGTGCATTTAACTCATAAATGTCATAATTCCAATATTAAATGCACCATACACTACCGTTCAAAAGTTTGGGGTTGTACAGATTAAAATTTTTTGTCTCTTATGGTCACCATGGCTGCATTCACTTTATCAAAAATACAATAAAAACATTAATATTATAAGACATGATTATTTTTTTAAAGAACTGCTTTAATATATTTTAAAAAGTTATTTATTCTTGCCATTAGTACAGTTACACATGATCCTTCTGAAATTATTCTAATATGCTGATTTGCTACTCATTATCATCAATGATAATTTGCTGATTTGCTGCTTATTATGATCAGTTGAAAATACTGAAATATAAAATCTTTTGTAGAATTATAATTGTCTTTACTGTCACTTTTGATCAATTTAATGCACTTGCTGAATAAAAGTAATTTCTTTAAAAAAAAAATTAAAAAACCTTTTTACTCTGTAACCTGTTTAATCATGTGTGAATGGTATTTCACATTGACATGTACTTTAACATAAAAACGTGCAATTAATAGATGTAAATTTCAAGTAATATAAATATGTATGTATGTATACTGCTCTTTCTGCATCAGAATTCAACACATTTATTCTGATAGCCTCAGTGTTTCACTCTTCTCAAGGGTCATTTTTATATGGACAAGTCTCATCTAAGTCTGAGGCGTCTGATTTCTCGTCTATACTGCCGTCAGACTGTCCAGGGAGAGTGAGAGCCTCACTGGTGAAAACAGAATAATGAAAAGGTGGGATTTTGGCCATTTGACTTCAGTGGCAGCCTTTAAGATATTGCACCAAAGAAATGTCAGACCAGATCTTATCAGTGTGGCGATAAGAGGACAGTGCCCCCTAGGTGGCACTTTTTACTGAAGGTCAGAACGGGGTCAGGGTGGCAAGGCAAAGGGAGATGCAGGTCCAGGACTGGCCACCCACTGTGTAATATCCCGTTTCCGTTGGGGGATGGGAATACAGGAGACACAGAAGGGAGAGAAAGAGTCAGAGTGTGAGGGGGAGAGCAGACAAATCTGAAATCATGGAGCATCTGTCCTGTATCCATCCACAGCGCTCTATCTCTTTCTGGCTTGTCTCTCTCTCTCCCACGCTGAATATTTCCTGGTCTGAAGCCCCTGTGGTTTTCCAAATGATTTTAAAATGGATTTCATTTCCTGTTGGGGGGAAGGGGGGTAGCGATAGTAGTAGGACAAACCTGAATGCTAGTTGTGTGGGAGAGAGATGAGGAAGGGAGATGGAGAGGAAAGGATGTGAGAGAAATAAAGAGAGAGGGGGCTTCTTTTTCCTGGATATGAGGTTTTGAGTTTTGCCCTCAGGCCTCAACACCACGCAGCATTCAGTTACAATGCTCATTTCCTCTCACAGACCCTGGAAGACTTCTTTTCTTTGGCACCATTCTTATTTCTTCCTTGCAGTTGCCTTGTTTGAAGAAGAAGAAACTGGAATTGCCAGGTTTGATATTCCTCTACGGCATACAGTTTGTAAAATCCCTTCACACAGTTCACCCAAAAAAGATAAGCCTGTCATCATTTATTCACCCTCGTGTCATTCCAAACCTGTATGGCTTACTTTCTCTTTTTTGCATAAAGAGAATATTTTGAATTTTCTTTTTTGTTCTGCAGAAGTGATACAGGTTTGGAATGATGCACGGGTGAATAAATAAAGACAGTATTTTCCAGAAGCCAGAATGAGGATTCTTTTCATTCTTTGTGAATCACCATGAAGATAAAGTTACAAACAGCAATGCATGCACCTTTCCCCATTTCTCTCTCAATGTATTGCTCTCATTCCTTCTCCCACAAGGCCCGGGGAATCGGCATGACATAAGCGCCTTCCTCTCGAGGCGGAGGTCGGAAGACAGAAGGAGAGGAGGAAGGAGGAAGAGAGAGAGACGGGGCTCGATAAGCGCCGCTATCAGAACGCACCCAAACACAGCGTCCGGCTGTTCTCCCTTGTGCAGGCGGAGGAAAACAGATACCCTTAGCAGGTTTGGGCACTTTTCCATGCTGCCTCTTCCCTCTTTTGTCACCCATTTCAATAGGTAGGACTCAAAGAGGATGTCTGTTAGGATGTTCGTGACAAAGAATAAATACAGCAATTGTCTTCTGCACAAGAGGTTTTATCATGTGTAAAACTCTCCAAAGTAAGCTGAGGGATTAAAGGCTTGTTCAGTGTATGTTGTTGGCTGTTTTAATCAATTTGAAGTGGTTAAAGAAAGTTAGTAAAAACAGAGAATAAAAAGCAAGAATGTGAGCAAATACAGGTGTCATCACCTACTTCATCACATATTTCTTCAGCTTCAAATCCAACCATCCTGTATCTGCTCATCCTGTATCCCCCACTGAGCCATCACTTTCCTGATCTCTCTATCTCTCCTAATGAGCTGACATTCTCTCTTAACCTTCTCATCAGCTAACATCTTACCATCTTACCATTAACGTCTTACCATCCAATTACCATCGGTTTGTCACAGCTTATGCAGCTCACTCATTCCCCTCAGGTTCAATATAGCACCTCTCACAAACTAGTGTGAAAACGGGCAATTAACCTATTTTTGATGGATATTTGATAGACTTTTACCAAAAGTTAGAGTACTTGTTTACCAAGTTTAAAATGTTCCACCACAGAATGGATGCAAAACCAAAATGGCAAAAATGACAGATGATGCATGTATGTACAAATTAAAGAGTGTAAAAAAATTAAACATGCAAGGTGTTTAAATGGATAGTCCACTCCAAAAAATGAAAATTCTGTCATCTACCCACCCTCACACCATTCCATTAAGAAATAAAAAATAAATACATTAAAAATTCCACATAAAAAAAGAAAGTCATACAGTTTTGGAACGACATGAGGGTGAGTAAATGATGACAGAATTTGCATTTTTGGGTGAACTGTCCCTTTAAGAACAATCAAGAAAGTGCCCCATATGTGGTGAAATAATAACATAACAGTAAACCAGCTACATAGTCCTACATTACTCCACACAATGAACCCTGGCATTAATTATTGTTTCAGATTTGACAGTGGGACTCTGACAGTGTGTTAGTCACCCGGGGAAATTTCCCTCTGCGATGGCCAAAATCTTGATTTGAAACAGAATGTACAGCATCTAACCCCCATAGCTTTAACACAGGAAGTAAGGCCAACCTAAAAGTGCCTCTCAAACAATAGCCAGGAGGGCTGTGCACTGGCCAGATATTTTATATGGGGAATTAGGACTTCTGTTGATGGAAGGAAACCCAATTGGGCATCATACAGAAGTGGAGAGAGAGAGAGAGAGAGAGTGAGAGCGAGCTCATGTGTGACCTTGACCACCAGCATAAACAGTAGCATCCTGTTAAACCGGATTGCATTCACAAACCGGATTGCATCAGTGGTCAGCAGGTAACCAACAGGAGCTTCTTAGGTTCAGTTTGTTTATGAAAAATTTAAGTAAAGCAACACCTTTGCTCTCTTGTGATCTATGCCTTATGTCCACTCCTTATCAACAGAGATAATGAACAAGTGAGTGTGAAGTAGAAGAACACAAGCTGTTTGTCATTAATTAAAGGAATATTCCGGGTTCAGTCAACAGCACTACAAAATCTGGGGTACAGCAAGGCACTTACAATTGGAAGTCAATGGGGCCAATCTGTAAATGTTAAAATTCATTCATTCATTCATTCATTTATTCATTCATTCATTCCTGTAAGTGCATCACTGTAACCTCAATTTTTTTTCTTTTTTAAGAAAACAAGGGACAAATAAAAAATATATATATATTCAGCAATATACCACAAAATATGTCAATTGAACTTAGTTTATATATAACCCAGAATATTCCACTGAGTGCAAAGGCAAATGCCAAATCCCAAGAATGGAGCTACTTTAGATGCTCATTCCTTCAGTTTTCTCAAGGTGGAGCAGAGCGAAGGGAAGGAGAATCTTGCAAATGCACAAAGAATTCAGTCAGTTAGTAGGAGGTTTCTGGGATGGATGAAGCCAGTTTGGGGTGGGGGTGGTGGGTGGATGCGTGAGTGGAGGGAGGGATGGGGTTGGCCTTGGCTGCGCTCGGTGGGGTTTGATCAGCCTGGCTCAGGGCTAATCACACTCGCGTTGATTAACAAGCTGCGCAAACACACAGGGCATGATTGAGCTGCCCGGGTAAAGAAAATAACCAGCAATCTACGAGAAGCCCAGGACACACATGCCTTTCACTCGTCTCTCCTCAACCTCAAACAGCCTCATACATACACACACACACATCAAAAAACAGCTCTCTCCTTCCTTTAGTTCCTCTGGTCAGAAATCTTTCTGTCCTTCCCAATCATTTTTCACCCCCACTGTTTTGTTTTTCTTAAATGTGCAGTGCACAAAGCACTGAGGTAATCACATACTCTCCATAGTCTATCATATGGCTATTCATAGTGGAGCTCCCTCTTGACTTTTTCTCAACATTGTTGACTGTAACTTGTCTAAAGCTCACTGATCACTCTGGGGCAGCGCTCTGCGGACATACACCCACACTAGATTTCAACTTAAGCATGGTGTTAAGGTACGTGGGGGTGGGGGGGTAAAAAAAGAGAGCCCACCTCCGCCTCCTCACTCTCCTTCACACACACACTTACCCTCCTGGTTTTGCAAGCTGCAAATGAAACCAGATGGACTCATTTATTGCCAATTAGCTCCAACGCTGTAAGTGAAGCCTCACCTATACAATTTTAACTTTTTTATTGAAACCTCCCAGCACCTCTAACACTACATCTCAATAAGAGGGCCTAACATCTTTATAACCTCCACCTCCCACCAGTGCCAGGAAAGAAAGAGAAAGAGTCTTTGAGGTTTCTTTCCATGCAGATGTAAAGGTATACTGATGTACCTACCGTTGAATAGTTTGGGTTGGCAAGGTCTCTTTTGCTTACAAGGCTGCATTTATATGATCAAAAATACATTAAAAACTGAAATATTGTGAAATATTATAACCATTTAAAAGGATTGTTTTCTATTTTAAAATGTCTTTAAAGGTGCAATAGGTGATTGTCTTAAAAAAAAAATTTGTTATGCTGGTTGAAAGTCTCTTCACATCACGATAGCAATCATTAAGTTAAGTGGTCTAAATGTATTTATCCGCATTTATATATTCTGTGGAAGGCATAGGACCAAGAAATGTTCATCCAATCAAAACGCTCGGACCGAGCGTTTTAATTGGCTTTCCTACCTGCCTGTCAATGTATGTATTAGCATACCTCTGCGCACCCTGTTTGCGCAGACAGGATACGTCATCAGCGCGTTCACGCACGCTGTGCAGACAGAGCGAGAATGGCAGACAAACATCAACAACCCGATCTTTCTTCCTGGTATTGTAGTACTTTCAAAGTGTTCTCATCGGTGAATGACACATGATGTAGCCCAACGCGGTTCCCAATTCCAGTCCTCGCGCACCCCACTCTGCATATTTTGCATGTCTCGCTTAGTTAACACACCAGATTCAGATAACCAGCTCGTTAGAAGTGAGCTACGTGCATGAACTGTGTTCCCATCGATATGATCCCTACACAGTGTTCATTGCTCCCTACTCCCTGAGCAGGGGAAATCCGTTGAAGTTTACTTCACCTCGGAATAGTAGGGTCTTTAGCACCGCAGGAACCTTTTCATAGTACAGAACTAATTGTGGAACTACCACTTTTCGGCGTGTTCGCACCGCCATATCTGGGAGCGATTTTAGTACCGGACTGCCTTTTTCGAGAACCAAATTAGCTCCTACTTCGGAGCAGGGTCTAACCAGCACAACTGGTACTAATCGTGACGTAAGTAGACATTGATTGGCCAAACGCGTATGAAAAAGCCCTCACCCGCCGCCCCATGATTAAAAATCACTGTGTAAACATACTGTAAACATGTCAACTTATTTTGCAAGTATGGAGAACAGCGATAGATGGACGGACGCTGAAGTGCAGGCACTTGTAGCAAATGTAGCACTGCCAGTTGTGTACGTCGACTTTCCATGTCCATTATTGTGAAACCCGCGAGACACAACAAACACACTGCTCTGATCACAGCGTCCTCCATCCTCCTGTTGTTAATGTTGTTCTTCTTTGTTTCTGTTGTTGAACGCCGCGCACAAATGACGTCGCTGTCGACCGGCTTACGTCACTTCTTAGTACATACTCTCTGTGCGAATGCAACCCTTTAAATGGTACTGGAAAATAGTTCACGCAAAATCGTACCAGTACTTTAGTACCGTACGTTTAGTTCTGGAACTAAAGCGGTGCAAAAGGGCCGAATTATTCATGGATTTGCGCTGCGCAGCGTCTTCACACACATCACACACACACACACACAAACAAGTCTTTCACATCCAGTGCGAGGATGGAATGGAAACGACGATGGTAGCCTATTGGGTTAGCTGTGTCTCTGGTATTCTGGTCTGTGAGCGACGAGCGTATATGCGTTCAGGGGGCGTGGCTTTGGACGGCGTTGCAGCGGCGGTGGAAGTTCGCTTTCAGATGGCCTCTCAGGTCTAAAGTTAGCATTTTCCAAGATCTACTGCACCTTTAATTTCTATGGTGGCCAAGCTGACTTTTCAGCAGCCATTTCTCCAGTCTTAAGTGTCACATGATTCTTCAGAAATCAATCTAATATATTGATTTGGTGATTACTATTTTTGTGGAGGCCATTCAACTTTTTTTCAGGACTTTTTAATGAATTTAAAGTTCAACAGAACAGCATTCATTTGAAATAAATATTTTAACAATGTAAAATAAAAATAAATGAATCTCAAATTATTATTTCTTGTCTATGTATTTATTTATCTGGTTTATTATCCCTCACATATCTTTATTTGCTCAATATTTATTACATTCTTAAACATGTTAACGTACTGAATAGGCATCCAATCGCTTTCTTTTAATTGTCAGATACATGGCAGCTGGTTTTACAGATTTTGAGACTCAAACTTTGAATTCCTCACATTCAAATGGCAAAGCGATGAAGTCTGAAAAGCTGCACATGTAAATACAGCCCCATGCATGTTTGCTTATTAAATATTTGGGCTTGATTGATTATGCATTCAGCTATCAATACATTGTAATAGTGTCAGCTCTGCTTAACACATTTCATGATGATTTCCCCACAAAATCAGCATTAAAAATGTGAAAAAGGTCCACCGATTTAATCTGGGCCTTTCAGTAGGTTTCAGTAGAATGAATACGCTTCAGTAGGGATGACCTCTGCACAATATATTAAATGTTCCACATACAATCCAATTAGGTATACCTCTGAAACCTCATATCAGACCCACGCCTCATGACCTTAATTAAAATGCCACATAACTCTGACTGACTTTCCCTTTATCAAATAATATACTCAAACGTTTTGTCTCCTTTCTGAATGCGTGTCGATGGACATGAACCATTAGCCTCACGTTCCATGTGACTTCTCTGTTGTTTTATTTTTCTCTCCACCCTCTCTTAAGCAAAGCCATATGTCTGCTGACTTGCATGTCACAAGGCTCGTTGGCACACAGCCCCGCCCACCACCTAACATGTCCTGCTGACTTCTTTCTGCTCTTCTCCAATCACTTAGCTGCTAACTCAAAATCACTGTGGAGAGCATTCTGAACTTATTGTCATTTCATTGGATAATGCAGTTTACTTCACCATATCTTTATCAGTGCTACTCTTTTGTTAGCAAATGTAAGTGCTCAAAGAGAGAATGAAAAGACATCATTTGTTGTCATTTACTCACCCTCATGCAATTTCAAACCTGTGGAACACAAAAGAGTATTTTACAAACTCCAGAGTTGACTTTCATTGTACAATCTAAGAAAATAAAAAGCACAAAAATTGTATCTTTAAGGGTACAGTAGCCAGTCACTGGGAATGTATGCTTTAAGGCACTTATCTGTACCTTAATTACCCCTAAAAGGTGCATAGAAGTATCTTAAGGGTACGTATTACTACTCTGAGGTACTAATATGTACCTTTTAGTACAAAGGTGTCTGATTAAGGTAACTGCCTCAGTGACAAGATGGGGAAAATGTTTGCTAATTTTTTCTGATAGAGTGTGGACAAAAACTCAGATACACTGAAAATGACCTACATTTGGATACAATTTATAGACTAAAAAATAATCCAAACAAGTTCTGTGAGGGAAGACACATGGATGAAGCATTGATGTTATTTGTGTCCAGGCTGAAGGAAACACATCCAGTTAATTTGTGTGTGTGCTGTTTCAGTGGACTGAAAATGATGAGGAAGAGGTTATTTTCAGTGCTCCTCATTGAGACTGGCGCTAATTGTCCCTGCAATGCTAATCAGTTCCGCCAATCCCAAGTGGGCCAGAAAGAGAGACCAATTTTCCTGTTACTGATCTCATGAGTGTGTGCGTGTGGGTAAAGGTATGTGTGTGAATTTATATGTGTGTCTTTACAATTATATATGTATGTGTGTGTGTGTGTGTGTGAATCCACAGTCAAAGAAGTGCAAAACACCAAAGAGTTCCCCTGGGATTAGTAGGCCTAGCTCTTGTGCTGTTGACATGTTTGTCATTTTTCAAATTAAATTTTAAATAAAGAATTTCAGGCAGGGGTGTGATTTAAACAACCTTTTACAACCCATTTTAATATCATGAGCTAATTCTTAATGGCCAGTCGGGGATTAACCTGATCTAAGAAGTAAACTGTTCTGCGGCAGGCCTGAACAGCACATGACCAGATGGACAAGATTATTTATGTTGTGTTTACCGTTTCAGTTAGAGATTGTTCATGGGTGCAACTAACATTAAATACTTTAAATGTGGAAACACCATAGCAGCTATTTCAATCTGGTCAACCAGCTGGATTCTCCCTGGAGGATTTAGCCCGGCAAGTGCAATTTATGTCTGACAAACTATCACAACACATTACATGTGACTATGTGGTGCTACACAACACACCCGGTGGCTACTGCACAGATGTTAGAATTACAATGGAACTATATCTGATTTCTGTATTCCATCTTTATGAAGTCCCTTGAGTCATACTAAGATGAAATTGTATGTCTTGTGTATGTTAACAGCACAATCCACCAACCTTTCAAATCAAATTTCTACATATAGAAAGATGTAAACTGATAAAGACCATCTTGCCCTCCATTCCTATATCCTCATACTTAATTACTCATAAAAAAAATAAATAAATAAAAGGTTGCTAGACAGATGGTGGAAATGAGACCTAAAAATGGACAGACATTAACAGACTGGATTTCTTCACTCAAATGTTTCAAGAAGCAAAACATAATTCTTAGCACTGAGGACTCTCATTCATGGTTACTGATACACTGTAAACTTCTGGAGAGATGTTATGGGTCATGGGAACAGCGTTTGTATCATTTATTTAATTTGAATTTAAAAATGCACTCTTTTTTTTCTTTTTTTTGCGCTGTGTGGCATAAGTCTAAATGCATGTCACTCAGAGTTATGACTAGTTCACCCAAAAAAATTACATTTGGATCCCATTGACTTTCATTGTATGGACAGAAAACTGTCCTTGAGAAATTCTTGAAAATATTCTTTGGTGTTTCGCAGAAGTAAGCCATACAGGTTGGAATGACATGAGGGTGAATAAATGATTAAAGAATTTTTATTTTTAAGTGAGCTATCCCTTTAGGACAGAGTGCAAGTAAAGCTCTGATTTATTTAAGTGGAAAGCATTTACATTTCAAAATATGTGGCATAACATCATCTTCTCAGAAGCATATTTTATAGAAGCAGTGTATATAACAGGTGATGTGATTTCAGCAGGACATTAAAAAGTGTGATGTTTGACCAGTCCTTCCTGCCAACAGTAGCCTTTTCTGGATGAGGAGTGCTGCGGAGACGTGGGAGGGCTGGAGGGGGTGTCAGCAGCCTTAATCAACAAATGACTCTAACACTATTGTCAGCGCCAGCCCCCCTCATTAAAACATTCCCCAAACTGCCCACATTGCCCGTAAAGTCCCCTTTTTATTTTTAGGTGTCTAATTAGGGGCCTTTGGCTTAGGCATCTCACACTCTGAGTCGACTTTAAAGGGGTAATTAGGGAGATTATGTCTAGGCTGCTGTGAGAGTTTAGGGAAAACAGACCAAATGGATGGATGGACCAGGCTGGAAGTTTGGAGCAGGCAGAAGAGCATAAGGTTACGTTCCTGTTCGGCACCAGCTTGGCATTGTGAGGCTGGCAAGACAAACATGTCCCACAAACCAGACCCAAAAGACAAGCTGTGAATAACCATGTTTTCCATTACAGCTCTCGAAAATAAGGAGTAGTAAACATTTTTGTGTAAATCATTTGTATGATAAGTCATATAAATGTAAAGTAAATTTATAAATAAATAAATATAAACATATTAGGGGCTGATTTAATAAATCAAATAATGAAAAAAAAAATTATTACAATATTTTTGTAATTAAGGGTTATACATTCAGTTACCTTTTTAAAGGAAAGAAAAAAAACCCAAAACAATTAAGTTTTGGGTTCAGCAGTTTGTTTGGATGACACTCACAGCAGAATATGCGTATAAAGACTGGTATGGAGGTTGATTTATGCAACAGTGCTTTTTATTCATCTCATTTACACTCCTCCAAAATAATACACCACTCTTTTCTATTTTTGTTCTGTTTTGTTCTTTATTTTCAGAACTAGTTTTAGAGGGAAGATGCTAGGTGAGTTTCTTCACAGTACACTCTAAAAAATGCTGGGTTGTGTCAACCCAATGTTGGGTCAAATAGCGGACTAACCCAATTGTTGGGTTAAAAAGCTCATTTAAAAATGTAACCAAAATTTAAACCAACAGTTGGGTTAGTCCATATTTGACCCAACATTGGATTGAAACAACCCAGCATTTTTTAGAGTGTACTGTTTTTTTTAAATAATATATTTTAATGCATTTTAATTTATTTCTTTAAAAGCGAGTCATTAATATTGGCCATTTTAATATTATTAATGCAAATTCTAAATAATAATAATAATATATCATATTATTTAAAAGGAATGCATTTCCTGTTTGGTGTCAATGAATGGTACTTGAGCCTTCATGATGGCACTGTATAAGGAAACATAATACAAAAAAGCTTTGGAAAAACTGAGAAATGTGATATTGAAAGTGTAATTAGCAAATCCAGTAGAAATTCCTAGCTTGTCTTAAACAGCATGCATGCTGTTTTCAAATACCCAGATAAAAATTCCTAGCAATTTCCTTTAAATTCCCACAGGGATGTCTGCAGAGGCACTCATTTCAAACGCATACACGGCCCTTTTTTAAGAGACAGCCGAGTCAGGCTAAGATTTTGGTGCAAAATCTAAGGTCCATTTCGTTTCTAGCTAGTCCTAGCTAGCTAGAATTAAACTGTTCATTATAAACAAAAGCCAGTTCTAGCTTTAGCACTTAGAGAATCGGTACTAGAGACAGACAGAAAAACAGAGGGTGATTGGGGAGGGTGGCACTGGACCAACATGGTGTAATGGAGTTGGAAGTGTCCTTAATTACACATGTGGCTCTGCAAGCGTGAGGCAAGTGAATCTGCTTGAGAGAGATGGAGACACACGGTCAGAACAAGCAAAAGGTGGCACAAAAAAATATAAGCATCACTTATCAAAATCATACTAAACATCTGAAAAACAAAGAATCTAGAAAGAGAAACAAAATGATTCTGTAGGTAGACAGAAAAGAAAGAGGAAGCAGAAAAACAGGGAGGGTGGAAGAGAGAGGCGTGCTGCTTGGTGTGGGCCCCGTGCTGTAAATTGCATCTGTTCCTAATTAGGGAGTGCTAATGAAGGCCCGTGTTCGTCCCGGTCCCACTGAGAGACGGGCTGGCTCACAGCCTTCATCACAGAGAGACTAAAAAAGAGAGCGAGAGCGACTTTAATATCATTCGGTTACTTAACACAGTACCAGCTTTATTCTAAACAAAAGACTGAAAGGAAATACGGCGGTAACTGCAGACAAATTCAGCTATTTGAATGCAGATTCCTGCAGAACTACCCAGGTGATGGTGTCTTGTGTCTTTTTAGGCTTACACGCTTGGCTGTGTAAGTGTGTGCGTGTGCACATTTGTAAGCAGCAGGTGTAATTAGCAGGGATTTCTCAGATAACGAGTTTTTCCTCCAGCAGCAGGGGACACGGTAAGGTCAGGCTAAGTCGGACATTCCCACACCCTGCAGTGAATACAGGTGGCCTTCCTCTTCGCCACACCCTCCATGGCGCGCACACGCTCACTCATTTTTGTTGACCACGAGCTCGTCGCTAGCATAAATTCACCATTCCTGAAGGGCAAGTCCATTCCAGTCTTTTAAATACTGTAAACCCGAACAGTGAAATTAACTAAATGAAATTAGTTCATTTCACTCAAATGTTACTGAAAGTTTATTGTACATCTCTCAGAATAAAAGGTACAAAAGCTGTCACTGGGGTGGTCGAATGGTACTACATACCTTTAAGTACTCATATGTGACATTTAGCGGCAAATAAGGTACGAAAAGGTGTTTATACTTTTGAAAGGGTTTTATACCGCTACCAAGTTGACAACTTTTGTACCTTTTTTCTGAGAGTGAATAGAAAAAAAAAGTTATATGAGCTCAATAACTGATTATAATGAGTTCCAGCAGATTTCTAGTTCCCAGCATGCTTTGGATCAGTCTGTATAGTGAGAATAAATGGTGAAATTTAGTGATCTTTTGTGTATTTTTGCACAAGGTTAATGCAGGGAGAGATATGTTGGTGTTTAATGTTCTGTTTTGTATCATTTATAGGGGTTTCTGTTATGTGTGTGGTTAGGTCAAGGATGGGCTGCAAAACCTTTAAACTATGTTGCATGTTGCTTAACTGTATACATTCATGAGCATAGGGATAGTCTCTTTGCTAGTTGCATTAACACATGTTAGTTCTACTATTGCTAGCTAGCATGGAACCCGAAAAAGATGCAAGTTAGGTGATGTCTTATTTGCAATCAAATTGTATGAGTTAGCTTAGTCATTTTCAATTAAATTGCAATCAACATGCAATCAATTACATGGCAATGTAAAAAAAAAAAAAAAAAAAAAAAAAAAAATCAAGAAACGATCTGGAAAGGGTCAGTACTCCCTGACTGGAAACACCATTTGACCAGAGGATGGAATGCAACCAATGTGTAAAGCTACTGATGTGGCCCACTCACAGTCCGTTGTAAAGGTATTCAACTTGCGCAAAAGGAACAGCTTGTGTGCTTCCCCTCCCAATTACTGACCCTGACAGGGGTAAACAGAGCTCCCCTCCAATCTCGCCTACATCTCCCACCACCCAGGCCAAGCTGCGGCCCTTTGATCAGCCTGGAGCTCATTAATGCTCTTATCTGCTTTAATTAGCTCCCAGGGTCACGGCGGCCCCTCTAAAGCCGACCCTAGACCAGCTGTTCAAGAACTCAGATCAGCACACTACAGAGGGCGGATCTGGGTTGGAGGTCTTTCCAAAAGTGGATACAGGATCAGTTTTTTTCAAGTTCCATCATGAAGCCTTATGCGTGTAGATGTGGAATGGGTCCTGGATCAGTAGCTTTTGAGTTTTCACTCTTCATTGCTTTCGATCTGACAGGGTCAAATGTAATTCCATATACATTATTTATGTTTTAATATGTCTGCATTTGTGAAGAGCATGACAAAATCCTCATTAATGAGTTATTTGGAAGCTTAGGCCCAGATTAGGTCATCCCACCCAATGTTACCCATCAGCCAAGAGCCGCACGCTATCAAGTTTCATGAGACATCTCATAATGAGGTCCACTGGCTATAAAAGCTTACATAGTTACTCAAGCATTCATCTGTGCTGCTGGAACTGAAGACAAACATTTATGTCACATAAAATGTGTTGTGTTCATGCACACATGTATACAAGCAGGTGTCTGTCCATTGTTGTTTAAACGAGCACACAGCATGTCTCTACTGTACTCACAAGAGAGGGGAATAGTGCATCAAAACCAAAGCAATTAATCCACAGCATGCTCTCCTGCTGCTCAGTAGGACAAAACGCCTTTGAGGCAACTGAAGGTAACCCAGACAATTAACTAGAGGGATCAGGTCTGGACAGGGCCCCCAGATGCAGAGACACAGGGAACTGAGAAGACACTACATGGAATGTTCTGAAGTTCAATATGATTAATGGCATGTTGTTTGAAGTAAGTTGGAGCTCTAGCTCTAACCGTTTTTAAAAATAAATATCCCAGTGTTATATACATATATACTACCATTCAGAATGTTTCTGAAAAGTCTCTTATGCTCACCAAGGCTGCATTTATTTGATCAAATATACAGTACTGTGAAACATTATTATTATTACAATTTAAAATAAGCAGTTTTTTTTCTGTTTCATTTTAAAATGTTATTTATTGTGGAAAAGCTGAATTTTCAGCAGTTATGACTCCCGTCTTCAGTGTCACATGATCGTTCAGAAATCATTCTCATATGCTAATCTGGTGCTCAAGAAACATTTCTTATTATTATCAATGCTGAAAACAGTTGTGCTGCTTAATATTTTTGTGGAAACCATAATACTAAGGATTATTTGATTAACAGAAAAACAGCATTGATTTGAAATCAAATTTTTTTGTATAATGTCACTTTTGATCAATTTAACGCACCTTTGCTGGATAAAAGTATTAATGTCTTTAAAAAAGTCACATTGACCCCCCAAAACTTGGAATGTATTATTATTATTTTGTATCATAGCAATAATCTATTTCTAACTAAATCAACAACAGAATTAATTTAATCCATTGTTAGTTGTACTTTCTGATATTTGTGTTGTTCTGTTACTGCTAGAAATGATTTATTTTACAAAAGACTAACAAGGATGAGGGCACATAGTAATAATATTATTACTAAGGAAAACGATAGTCATGAAAAAAAATCTTGTTTAAAACATTTTGATTACTCTTGGTATATTGTTTAATAAATTGCCTTGACTTTAAAAATGTACTTTAATAAAGTCCAACACACAACCACATATCGCAAAATATTAAAATCCTCTCAAATCAAAGTATTATAATTATTTAAAACTCACATTCAATGTTCAATTAATTTTGATTGATAGAAAAAAAGAAAACAATTGTGATATTTCATACAATATATTATGAGGTATATGTTGAGGACACGAAAATATAAACAAATGAGCACATTGAGCATAAAATCCACAAAACTATGCTGGGAAAAATTGCAAAAAAGTATTGAATCTTGATCATGAATCTACACCAGCAGTATCAGCAGTTTATTGGCTTTTCTGTCTGTTTAGTTGAGTCCATTTCTAATGATTCAAAATAGTTTTTCACTTCTATTGTGACGTAACATTTCTTGTATGTATACCGTATAAGAGCAAGAAAGAGAGCAACAGCCACACAAGTGTTCCAGTATGCACAAAAATACATGCTGAGGTGAGGCTACACGTTGCTCCTGGCATCTGCAAGCACCTGTAACTTTGTGACAGTGTATCAATAATGATTCATTTCATTTACAGCAGAAGTGTCGGGTACTTGAATGTGTGCATGCAGCATGTGCACGGATTTATTCCTAGAAGTGAAGGTGGGTTGTTAAAAAAACAAGAAAAAACAAGTGAAAACCCTCGATGTTGCTAATTCATTTACAGATTTAATTAGATGGATGGAGCCCCTCACAGTTATTAAAACAGAGGGGAGAAAATGTTGCCAGCACCACAGCACTTTTTAATTATGACTCCAGATCCCTGCTTGCTGACGTCTGGGGAACTGCTTAATTAAAATCCTCATTATTTTACTTTTAATTAGTTCCCCCCTCTTTTGTTTCCTCTCACCATATGGCCATGTTCCATGGTCAAATCAACTTAATTGAGCTAATTAAGCTGATCAGTTTAATTATTCAAAGTCTTCTGATTGGATGGAATTGCTGTCCAGCATCCGTGCACTCACAGCCCCCCCCCCTTAATGAAGCATTTTTGTCATTCTCTTCTCCTCTCTTACAACTGGCTGTCTCCTCCTCGGTTATGCTCAGATCATGCTCATTTATTATCAGTGACATACACACTATGTCCAGTGACCTCACACCCCCTGCTGCTGGGACAACAGTGTCTACTGAGTCTATTTTCGTGTCCCTGAGGTGCTTTACAGCCACATAAATCCCTTGGTAGTAAGATGAGCTGACAACCAAAAATGTACTTTGACCATCAGTAAATTATATCCTCAAAATATTTATCTGTGAATAAAAACAGACACTTGCTCTCTGGTGTTGTTTGCTGACTCTGACTGGCCTGTCTGAGTAAAGTAGTTACAGGTCATTAGGAACAAGAACTGCTCTGCTAAGTCTACTAATGAGAGCCACTAATGATGGCTGACCTGTCTTTCGTTTCTGCCAGTAACACCTCCACCCTTCCCTTTTATTCTTCTTACTGGTTTATTTCTCCATTTAAAGAAAGAATAAAAAAGAAAGGATACTGTTGTGTCCTAATAAGCCACAACCACGCTAAGCAAAGAGTGATGCATTTTATTGATCTGCTTGTTTGTATTTCTGCTGCGTCACGCCAGGTTGCCCCGCCCACACTGCAATCTCATTGGACCGAGGTATCGTCACTCATGTATGTTGAACATCAAACAATGACGAGAAGATTCTGATTGTAAAAGCTTAGCTATCGGATATATGACATGACAAATCCTTCACGCTCCACAAGGAAACTTACCATCTAAAGAGTATCCATACCGTGTGGTGAAGCATTACAGAAGTCATGAAAATACTTGACGTCTTGGGTTTATGCTCTTCAGCTGCAGAAAGAGCATTCAAATGCATCCACTGTTTTGATTGGCTGCGTTTTGTGATTGATTGCGTGGAGTCACTGCCCATTTCGTGTGAGGTGTAGACAGACATTTTGCTTGTGGAAAGAATCCAGCCATCTAAAATGCTTAGAGTGAAAAACATGTTGCTTACTAATGTACATGTACATTCATGTATTTACTAATGCTTATTAAAGACAACGATATTAAAAAACTAAATTCAGCATACACCTTGATGATGCATGCTATATACAGGCAAGCACAAGTTTTCTCATTAAATAATTAAAATGTGATGTAATGCAATGCAAGTCAGTCACACTGGAGGACTAAATTCAGTATACACCTTAGCTAAAAGCACCTAAAGCAGACCTTGAACAGATGAGCAGATAAACCCAGAATATAAATGCAATGCACAAATTTTCATGTTAAGTGATAAAATGTCTTGATGGAATAAAATGTCATTGCATATTTTGTGTTTGTATTCTTGTCTATGCATCTGCTTGCCTATGCATCATCAGTAAGGTGTATACCGAATTTGATCGTTTAATATCAGCATTTTAGAATGTCCCAAGGACAGATTGCGCCTGCTTCGTCTGCCGCTTTTGCTGCAAGATGTTTTCAAAGGAGACACTGTACAATCAGCATTGAGCATTCTAAATTGTTCATAAAGTTTCCTTACCCGTCTTCAGTCTCTCTCTTCTGTCTCTCTTTCTCTCCAGTATGCGTTTGGTGCTCTTCTCCACTGCTTCTCTACCACTGAAGCCAAACAGCTGTGGAGTTTATGATGCTGGCAGCTTAAAAACAGAGCAGAGTCACGTAGGGAGGCCTGACCATGGCCATATATATCTCAGACAGGCAACAGGATCTGACTCCATAGGCTGCTGAAACAAAAGATAGCTGTGCACAAGTGTTTCAGGTCAAATGCACCGAAGTAATACAGGCAGGGTATTAAACCAAAAGCCTTCTCCTATGACTTCTTATATTAAATGACTGAGCATTGGATTAGATTTTTAGATCTTTGTGGGACATCTCTGAGTTATTAGAGTTAGTTACTTTGGCTGTGGTTAGCACACACGCAATGACACATGGATATTTTAAGACCTCTTACAATGTAACTGCTCTCATCCACTTGCCTGAGCTGTTACTGAATATGGAAGCCCGCATATGCCACAGAATAAAATAATTTAAAAAATAATTGCGACTTTTTAATCATACAATTCCTTTTCCTGGACTTTTTTTTTCCCGTTCCCCTCATGATTTCTGAGATTAAAATCCCCACAAATTCAGACTTGGGAGATATAAACTTGCCACACTGACATATAAACTCCGCATTCCTGACTTTCTTTACCTCCGTATTCAGAGTACATTTTTTATAATTTTTTATTATGCATTTGGCCGAGGGCCTCCCCTTATCCCAAAAGGTTTTTTACATTGCTTAAAGGAAATGCATTTATTATTCAGTTCTGAGCCCTTCATTTGTCACAGATGTCCTGAAATATTTTTTTAAAGAAACCCAACCTTCACAATAATCTTCATACAGAACGATATCATAATCTTTCATCCTTTTTTTTTTTTTTTTTAAAAATTATTAACCCTGGGTTTAGGTTGTAGTTGTTTTGGTTGTAGTAGCCGAACTGGCCTAATTTTGCGTTTTACAATTTTGAATGTTTTTTTGTTTTAGAGTATATTAGAAATCCTAATTGGCCCCCCTTGCCTCCCTCAGTTTTTTCTGATAAAAAAAATATTCCTTTCTCATCTGTGTTTCTTTTTCCTGTTCTGCTGCTGCTTGCGCCTTTTTTCTTTTTCCCCATCTTCACACACATGAGGTGAGGACACAATGTTAATTACAAACAAAACCAATTTTCCAGTGTTAATTAATTTTTGATATTAGTGAATTGAAGAGGGGGGGGGGATTACATGCCTGTCCCGCACAGACAATGGCTCTCGAAATCAGTGCACATTAAAAATATAAGTTTTTGTTTGGTTTTGGCAAAAACCCTTGTGGTAGAAGTTTGATTTGAAGAAACCGTTAATTGGCTTTTTTGCAATATGTCCCCCAGACTAATTAGGACATGCACATTTTGAAAGTCATGAATTCCCGTTTTTGAATGCAAAGAGCTACTCGAACTATGCCAAGGGGTATTTTTTATTTTTTTAATATTTGTTTGGAGAATTTGCCATCCACCCCCTCCTCCTCACTTATAACGATTTGGAGATAATTTTGCAAATTCAGAATCATTTTGCATAAGTTTATGAATTTTCTCCCCTCGTCTACTTTTTTTTTTTGTTTTAAATATTTTTTTATGATCCAGGCCACAGAATTTTTAGAGCACCGAATTTAAGCACAGAGTTTCAGGATGTCAGGGATGCATGGGAACGCCAGATTGGCTTTATGAAGAACCTCCAAATGCTTGTTAAAAACTGTTTTAACGGTAAATGACCACAAGATGTGACGATCTGAAATGCCAAATACACAATACTGTTAAACATAAAAACCAGTTAATGTAACCATTACCTTTTTTCCAGTTCAAGCCGCTGCCTTTTCTGTTCCTGATTAATGTTTTGCTCCGGCAAGTGCAAATTTTTTTATTTAAAAAAACAACCCTTTTTTTGTAATGGCCACAAAAACTCCACCAAATATGATCCCTGTAAGAGTACCTGCTTCAACACAATATAGCTGTGCTGTTGCTGTATACTTATGTACAAAGAACTACTTACCACGTTGAGACATTGTTAACACCATTTTTTTAATTCTACCCAGCAGGCACCGGACGTCTATGTAACGTCAGGTTGACGTTGGACATGACGTTGGACAGACGTTGCATTTTGGTTGAAAATTTAAATCAGGTTGACGTCAATATTTGACATCATCTTAACATTGGATTTTGGTTACACAACCTAAAAACAACAAAATGTCAATGTCAGCTGATGTCGGTATTGGGCATCAATTTAACATTGACATTAGACATTGAATTGATATTGAATTTTGGTCACCCGATGTCGCAACTGAAATTTAACCAAATATTAATGTCTTATGACGTTGTGTGCCTGCTGGGTTGTATCCTCTGGGGACTTTAAATGTGCCCCACACCCCAGAGTACAGGTGCATCTCAAATAAATTAGAATGTCGTGGAAAAGTAAATTTAATTCAGTAATTGAACTCAAATTGTGAAACTCGTGTATTAAATAATTCAATGCACAGACTGAAGTAGTTTAAGTCTTTGTTTTTTTTTTAATTGTGATGATTTTGGCTCACATTAACAAAAACCCACCAATTCACTATCTCAACCAATTAGAATGCTTCATAAGACCAATAAAAAAAAAAACACATTTTAGTGAATTGTTGGCCTTCTAGAAAGCATGTTCATTTATTGTACATGTACTCAATACATGGTAGGGGCTCCTTTTGCTTTAATTACTGACTGCCTCAATTCGGCGTGGCATGGAGGTGATCAGTTTGTAGCTCCCGTGCTGAGGTGGTATGGAAGCCCGGGTTTCTTTGACAGTGGCCTTCAGCTCTCCTTTTTTTTTTTGGTCTCTTGTTTCTCATTTTTCCTCTTGACAATACCCCATAGAATCTATATGGGATTCAGGTCTGGTGAGTTTGCTGGCCAACACCAAGCACACCAACACCATGGTCATTTTAACCAACTTTTGGTGCTTTTGGCAGTTTGGGCAGGTGCCAAATCCTGCTGGAAATGAAATCAGCATCTTCAAAAAGCTCGTGGTCCATCAGAAGAAGCATGAAGTGCCCCAAAAAATTTCTTGGTAACCAGGTGCAGTGACGTTTTTGGTTTTTTTTCAAAAAACACAATGGACCAACACCAGCAGATGACCTTGCACCCCAAATCATCACAGACTGTGGGAAACTTAACACTGGACTTCAAGCAACTTTGGGCTATGAGCTTCTCCACCCTTCCCCCAGACTCTAGGACCTTAGTTTCCAAACGAAATACAAAACTTGCTCTCACCTGAAAATAGGACCTTGGACCACTGGGCAACAGTCCAGTTCCTTCTTCTCCTTAGCCCAGGTAAGACGCCTCTGACGTTTGTCTGTGGTTCAGGAGTGGCTTAACAGGAGTGGAATACGACAACTGTAGCCAAATTTCCTTTACACGTCTGTGTGTGGTGGTTCTTGATACCTTGACCCCAGCCTCAGTCCATTTCCTTGTGAAGTTCACTCAAATTCTAAAATCGATTTTGCTTGACAATCCTCAAAAGGCTGCGGTCTCTCAGTTGGTTGTGCATCTTTTTTTTCTCCCCTTTCCTTCCACACTTTTTGGTTGTTGTGCACTTCCACTACTTTCTGTTAACATGCTTGGGATACAGCACTCTGTGAACAGCCACCTGTGCTTGGGGCAATGAATGTTTTTGTGGCTTCCTGCTCCTTTGTAAGGGTGTCATGAATTTGTCTTCCAAACCCCCTTTTCGCTCCGTCTTCCCCCCTCCCCCTCCCCTCCCCCCTCCCCCCCCCCGTCCCTTTCCTTCCCCCCCCCCCCCTTTTCTCCCCCCTCCTTCCCCTTCCCCCTCCCACACCCTTTCCCCCTGTCTTCCTTCGTTTTCCCCTCCCTTTTCTCACCCTCCCCCTCCCCCCACCCCCCCCCCCCCTCCCCCTGTCCCTCTCTCCCCCTTCCCCTGGACCAACTGTCCAGATCAGCAGTCTTCCCCATGATTGGGTAGCCTAGTGAACCAAACTGAGAGACCATTTTGAAGGCTCAAGAAACATTTGCAGGTTTTTGAGTTGATTAGCTGATTGGCATGTCACCATATTCTAAATTTGTTGAGATAGTGAATTGGTGTATTTTTGTTAAATGTGAGCCAAAATCAAAAAATTAAAAGAACCAAAGACTTAAAATATTTTTCACCCCAAATGAAAATTTTGTGTTGTAATCCCTGCTTACCCCCAGTGCCAATCCAAGAGTAGGTGGACTTTGTTTTTTTCTTTCTTCAGAGTTTAAACACATTTGATGATTGTTTGAAGTCCCAACCGTTTTGCAGTCTGTCAGTCTTATAATGGATGGCAATGGTAATAAAGTCTATGAGTGTAAAAAAAACATACACAGACAAATCCAAATTAAACCCTGCGGCTCGTGACGACACATTGATGTCCTAAGGCACGAAACGATCGGTTTGTGCCAGAAAACCAAACATAATTTTATATTATTTTTTTTTAAACCTTAATACACACTATGTCCAACTGCTTTGAGCACAAGCGCACGGCTTATCCGGTGCGTGAGATGTGGTAACAGCCGCTTCCACTGGCTATTTTACCGAGTTACGCAAGCGCCGGAAGTGAATCCTCTCGCGCATCAGATCGTCACTCATTGTTTTTACCAACAGTGCACAACATGTAGGTTACACGTCCTAATCAAAAAATCTCGTTACCTACTTGCGCTTATCATTACTTTTCCGAAATTGTTCAAACTGACTTCTGAGCCTGCTCGCCTGAAGTTATGGTTTATTGCTCTTCGGCTGGATATCAACACTCTGTGACGAGTCGGCTGCCTCCCCCTGATTATCAGCATCACCCCGTCCCTTAATGGCCGCCCTTCGCCAGGCTCCCGACGTGAGTGGGTGTGTGAGAGAGGAGGGGCTCTGAAATAGCCAGGGCTGGCGGCGTGTGATGGGGCACACCTGAACCGAATGGAGCCTCATCACCGCTGCTGTTTAAATGCTGAGCGCGCCTCTCTTCGGGAGACCGGTCTCTTCCCCGTGCACGCACGCTGCTGTCCTCGTGGGTCTAGGAGGGTTGCGTAGAGGGACTCCCGTGCCGGCAGAGTCGTGAGCTGCCGGACCCGCAGTCCGGACGAGAACCGCTCCCGTTACACGGCCGTCGGGCAAGGATGCTGGTCCGTCTAGTCCCTTCAAGCGCCGTGGGCAGAGAGCAGGATGAAGCCGCTGATAGAAGCCGCCGCCCCTTGCGCCCCGGACCGGAGAGGGGAACGCGTGTGGCCGCCGGACTCCGCCCCTTACCTGAACCCTTCCTTCCTTCCTGACCACTGGCTTGCCCTTCCTGCACAGAGACCCGCCAGCACCAACGAGACAACCAAGCCCCGTTTATTTTTTTGACACTTGATTCCCCTTTTTTTTTTTTTTTCTGGCACTCCTTTTTTTTTGTTTTTATTTTTCCCCTCCTCTGTTTAAAAACTGTGTTCTGGTCGTTTGCTCCTCCAGCAACAACACACCCACAACGTAAAACAAACGGCCAGAAAGCGCGTAACACATCTTCCACGCCAGGAAGTCCGTGCGCATTGTGCCCTCAGAAGCCAGCGGACCCATAGTGGGTGTATTAGAGTTTAAAAAAATGATATAAATACTGTTTCGGCCTTCTGGCAAACAAACCGATCGTTTTGTGTGTTTGGGACATCAATGTGTCGTCACGACACCCGCTGGTATAATTGGATGGTCTTGCATGTTTTTTTTTTTTTACCTCATAGACTTTGTTACATTGCCATCCATTAATAAGACTGATGGACTCCAACGGTTTGACTTAAAAATCATCAAATGTGTTCTACTGAAGAAACTAAGTCGCCTACATCTTGGATGCCCTGGGGGTAAGCAGATAAACACCAAATTTCCATTTTTGGGTGAACTATACCTTTAAAACTATACTTCAGTCTGTTGGCATTGAATTATTTAATACATGATTTTCCACAATTTTTTAGTTTGAATTAACTGAAATGAAACTCTTTTTCCACGCATTCTAATTGGATTGAGAGCACCATACTGTAATATAATATTAAAGATAGAATAATCTTATACTGAATTATAGTTTTTTTTTTTTTTTTTTTTTTTTTTTTTTTCAGTGGATCTAACCCCAACACTTTTTTTAAGATTCCACAAACACAACAGAATTCTTCCATGGTTAAACAGTCAGTCACAGCTGGCTTTTTTTTAACAAAACACACACCCCCCTACCCCACATACAACCACAAACCAAGCACGCCATAATGAATATGCTTGGCTTCCCATTTGTTCCTCCCTAGAAACGCAAGGGAAAGGAACATTTTGTTTGTATTAAATCGTAGGTAAATTGGAAAGGAAAACCCTGGTGATTTGCCCCAAGGCCAAAGGTAGTTTTGACATAAAACGTAGATGGGTTTTTTTTAATTAACTAATTAAATTAAACCGAATATGGGGGAATTTTTAATGACAAAAGGCAATTAAAACCAGAAATGCCAATAAGGGAGAACTTCTCCAAACCCCAGCAAATCCGATCAAAAAAGGCAGATTTTTGGAAGAAGAAATGAAAGTTGAGAGGAGGGCCAGATGAACGAAAAGGGCGGGAATCTAATTGTTATTTTTCTGTAAGCGACGCCCCTTCCCCCCCCCCCCCCCCCCCCCCCCCCCCCAATAATCCCAAGACCTCCTTTAAAAACAAAGAAACTCGCAGATTTGAAATCTGGGCAGGAGAAGAGAAAGTGCCGCTCCCAAATCCCCTTTCATTACCTCGCTATAATGCTGCGATGCAAGAGTTTTTGTGTGAAATCTTGGAGGGTAAGACCGTGGTTTTTTTGCCCAATGAACTATTGGAGAGCCGTCTCGACTTCCAATGAGAGTCCAACACACCGAGCCAAAACCATCAAATGTTTGATGTACACCTGAGGCAAGAGTGTCCCAAGAACGGCATTTTGTTGATGATTATAGTTATTTAATTAAGCATTTTTTTTTCTTTTTTCCTTTTTTTTTAACAGAGTTATCTTAATCTTATTGTTTGAATGCTCCTCCATTTAAACAGAGGACACAAGGAAACAGGTCAACCATTGAACACGATACAACAGCACATGAAATATGTACAATTTTACTCTCCATCTCCCTCACTCTCCCAAACGTCTTGGCAGACACTGAATAGCAGTCTCTATTAGAGAATATGCATACAGACATATAATTTATTCTACCAAACCATGGAAAAAAAACCATGCAGTTTCCTCTGCAGTCTACGACTCAGTCTACGCTTCATATGTCAAACTCGAATAGACAAAACAATACATGTTCACATCTGTATTGTGCATGATTACTTGCTAATGATAAAAGGACAAACTGGAAATAAGAAGTTTTTTTTAGGCACCAAAGACGACAGAGCATTTTAAAAAAAGATAGAATAAAATTACACTTAAAGTGAAAAGAGCCTGTAAGCAAAAGGCAACCACCACTGAAACAAACTGCGAGTTTTAACAGTCTTTTGATCTATGGATGTCATTTTGTGGGCAAGTAGTGATATCTATCATAATTCACAGACCCCCGCAGTCCAAAATGTCAGGTAAAGTCCACAACATTTCTTGAGAAACTTCTCAAAAGGGAATAAAATCATGTTGAGCATCACCCCAGCTTTAATTAGCTGCTCTTTAAGAGTCTAAGCCTTTCAGGGTCGGGCCATCCCAGCCATGACCAGACAGACCAAATAAGAGTGCATATGATGATTTCCCGATTCTGTGACTTTCTTCAATATGATTACGTTTCCCTCATCAGGGGTGATTGTCTCGCAAGTGACTCACAGTACTTGCGTAGTTCTGAATTCGTCTTCTAAGGTGGCTGGATGCACGAAAGTGGGGTGGAAGATCCTGGCTGTGGGTGGACTTTCACAATGATAGATTGAAGGAAAGATGTGAGGAAAAATACGAAGAAAAGGCACACCGCAAATTATAAATCCATGTTTTCTCAGCACACCTGTGTACAAAGATCAAATAGCCGATCAGTTTGTTTTCGAAATAGGAAAAATAATGCAGTATAGCAAACCCTCTTCATTTTTATCAAATGTTTTTCTATTATCTAGTACAAATTTACATTGACAACATTTGTTAAAGTAACTTAAAGTTACAGCTTTAAATGCAAGTTGAGGGACATCATTGACACTAATAGGTTTGCACAAAGATTTCTTATCAAGTCGCAGTGTTTATATCATACCTTTTGGTCGGGTAGGAGGGTGTTGCTCTGCAGGGGGGTCAGGTGACTACTGAGCAAAGCTCCACCTGGTCGGTCATGTTCACAAAAGATGGTGCCATTGACATAGTGAAATCTGTCACCAGGCACCAAGCGATTTCGACATGTGGCACAAGTGAAACACTGTGGAGAGAAGAAAAACAAAGCAAAACGTTATTTCACTGGAAGTCTCGTGTGTCATTTAATAAGTCAATTAAACTAAAAAATTATTAAAGTTGAGCGGAGATGGAAGTAGCGGCATCTTTTTTCATATTTTTAGATATATGATTTTGGAAAGAAAGTCGTATATATATATAAATAGTCCTATATATAAAGAAAGACCTTTAGATAAATATTTTTTTTTTTTTTTTTTTTGCCACTGCACCTGTTCGAGAGAATTTAGGGGGGGAAAGTGTTTGAAAAAAAATCAATTATATCCCAAGGTCACATTTCTTCAGATACTCACAAATTAGAAATTCTGTCAGGATGTAGTTACCCAATTTTGCAAACTTATGCAAACATGGACCACTGGGAAACCAAACTGATCCACTCAGCTTAATCAGGGAATGGTTTCCTTTTCCAATCAAATATTATTAAGACAGGTTGACACCTACACCACTATAATTAGGAAGGAATGTGTGGCGCAGTTGGGAAAACGGTTAGTTGATGAGTTTTGGTTGGCGTCTCTTGAGACTATCCTGCTATCAGTGTTCAGTAAATGCAAGACTTCAGCTGACAATTCAAAGAGAAATATATTTCCTCAAAAAAGGCTACTTCCAAGTCTTTACAAATGTTTCCATTCCAACCAAATAATGTGAAGTATAAACACATAGATTAATACCATAATCTCTCTAATTCTCACTCTGGAGATATGGAATGTGGGTCCAAGTCATTGTTTTGCAAGAATTATGCATTTCAGTCTTTCAACTTTTTCCAGTCTTAAGGGGGTTGCAATGCAATATTCAAAAAGAAGTAAAATTTCATAAATCTAACTGTGAGGCACTGACTCAAGCTTATGTTCAGCAATTCCTGCTGGCTTACATGCCAATGTCAAAGGGAATTAGGTAATTGCAATGTACAAAACAAATTCCCTCGTGTTTGGGATTGGTTCAGAAATGGTAACCATACAAGTTTCGATGTTGTAATTCTGTCTATGACCTGTCCTGTGATAGACAGGTTTGGCTCATCTGTTCTCAGATTCAACAGTGTCAAAATGGTCTTTATCCTGTTTGTTTCTAATAGTTTGTTGTCAGATAAAGCTATGATATAACAAAAGTAGCAACATATCTTTTCTTCTGTATAGTGACGTACATCCGTCAAAAGAAACAAAGAAAAAAGTGTTGATCGGGGACTTGGTTCTATCCATCAGTAAATAGGGCCTTTCGCACCGCTTTAGTTCCAGAACTAAAGTACTGGTAACTAAGTAACTGGGACCGATTTTTTTGCGCGAAACTTATTTTTTACAGTAACCATTTTTAAAGGGTTGCATTCGCACCGACAGTGTGTACTAGGAAGTGAAATAAGTTGACACAATGTTTACAGTATGTTTACACGCCGTTTTAAATCATGGCGGGTGAGGGCGTTTTCATACGCGTTTGGCCAATCAATGTCTACTTACGTCACGATTAGTACCTGTTGTGCTGGTTAGACCCTGCTCCGGCGGAGTAGGAGCTAATTTGGTTCTAGAAAAAGGCAGTCCGGTACTGAAATCGCTCCCAGTTCCGGCGGTGTGAACATGCCGAAAAGTGGGTAGTTCCACAATTAGTTCTGGTACTATGAAAAGGTTCCTGCGGTGCGAAAGGCCCTTATGTGAGCTTGCAGTCATTGTAAGAAAGGAGTGGGGTTTAGATGGACAGAATTATTGGATAAGTCTAGCATATGTCACCAGAAAGAAGGCCATCATTCCACTGAGTTTTATTTTGTTTAAAAAAAAGGAACCTATGGCCTTTTGTTTTCATTGCATGTACTCTTTTTTTTTTTTTTTTTTGTTAAAAACTGAAAGCCTTCTACTTGTTTTTTTCCGCTAAAATGCTAGTTTTCAACTTTTAGATGGTAGAACGTTACCCCCTGGGCCCCTCCATCACCATCTCACGGCAGGGAATTGAACTGGGTCCAAGGCATTGCAGGCTCCCACTGTGACCAAACAACCTGCACAGTTGGGGGTAAAACAACAATTAATATTAATTATTAATTATAATATTTAAAGAGTTACAAGAGATCAGTTGAAAGTCAACATATTATAACATCCAAAATCCCATATTGCAAAATGACACACAAATCACCCTGAAAATAAATCGGCTTGCACTGATCCACTTTTCCTTACACAATTGGGGAAATGTATTCATACATCCATAGCTTGAAGTTGGAGTGCTTTGCAATGTGTGTTTGTGAGTGAGTGGCTTGGATGCCAGGGCACCAAAGCTCCTCTAGTCCTAGACTGCAGCCTATCAGCTAATCTGGAGTGGTAGTGTAATTGGTGGCAATGGGTGGGGGGTGGCTATAGGAGCCTCTGATCCACCCTTGGCTCCTAATTAGGGTGCAATTGATTACTCTGCTGCCTGTGCTTGAGATCGTTATGGGCATTTTTAGGAGAACACTTAAATGAGTTCAAGTCGTGCTCTTGATGAGCTAAAAGAAAAAAAACAAACATCTACACACACGGTCATATAGAGATAAACTCAGATGCACACAAACAACACGCAACATACACGCATTCCACTCACACACATGCACACAAACAACTTGTTTTCATTCAAACCATCTGGAGCCACCATGTCACAGTCATGTTTCAGTAGGAAACATTTCTTCCGCTCCCTCTCTGGGGTCTTTATTGTGACGGTAACCAGACCAGTTTGGCAGCTAATTCTCACCACCTCACTTTCTCCTCTTCCCCCTGCCCTCTCTCTCTCTCTTTCTCAACCCCTGCTCCGCTATCACTGTCCCAGCTCTGACTGCTTGCAGTAATGAATTTTTGATCTTAATCCAAACAGTAATTTAATAAGAGACGGCAGAAAGGAGCCCTGTTCTCCCTAATTAATGCACTACCACCGACTTTTTTAATTCCCCGGCCCCGTTAAAAACAAAACATCAGACCTGGCCTCCACGCTGGTGTCCAATTTGGGAATTAGCTCTGCCTTTTTGGATTACTGTATTATACATATTTAATACACTGCAGATTGAGTACACCTTACATGCACTCTTAAAAGAAAATAATCCAATAAGACCCCCTGACCACGTCCTAAAACATGTTTTGTTTTGCGCCGAATTACAGAGTTGTAAGAGATGCCCTTTACTAAAAAAAGTATTTCTTTCTCAGTTGAGTTGTTATAGAACCCAAAGTTCTTATAAAACAACAACAACTGATCATAGGTTGCCTGAACTGGTAAAAAAATAGATACAATTATATAATATATTGCATGTAAAAGCCGCAACACATCAACAATATATAAATAATAATTAATTTTAATTTTTCCACAAGTTGAAGCCCATTTCCTACATGCCTAACATTTTTTTTTATTATATAGGGTGGAATAATAATAACAATATTCATAAATAAATAATCTATAAAATAGTATCAACATTAAATATTAATAATGTAATATATAACTGTTATTTAATAGTCCACTACCGACGAACTAAAATTAATGTAATCCTTAATTTTTAAAATTATGCAATATAACCAAATTAAAAGAATAATATTATTAGATTTATTATATTGTAATTATTAATATAAGTATATTATATTATTAAGAAAATATTATAATATTAAAAAATTATATATATATATAATATATATATATTATATATATATATATATTATATATATATATTATATATATATATATACACACACACAAATAAATAATATTTAATCAATTGATAAACTAAATTTAATAATACTTTTAATGGTTAATAAACAAATATAATTAATTCTTAATAATATATACAATTATATAATCTTAACGTTTTTATTTATATATATTATTTAGTATAATAACATGGGACTAACTGAAAAGTTTGTCAGTTGCTTTAAACTCAATCTGTACGTTAACTTACAATTAACTATGACAGCTGTTCTGTATCTGTAATATTTATTTCAAATAGAAGTTTCTTTTCAATTTTGGGATCTGAGATTGTTTGACTTTTCAGCAAGCATCTCTGGCACTTCTACAGCAATCACAGGCACAAAAAAAGAGCATCTGCGTGGCAAAGCCAAATAGTCAGACATCCCTGGTTGAGGTCCAAACAGACCAGTGTGGGTCTAACAGGCAACAATGCCGTGCCGTCATGGACCAATGCATCACTGAACACATCCAAACACACAGAGGTCAATTTCAAAGCCTCAGTGATTATAAACAAATCTAATCTCCTCACCTCTGATGCCTTCAGCTCAAAATATACAAGGGAATAGAGGCCAAATTCAATCAAAGAGCTATGTAATCATCATACAGACATACGAGCAATCATAGACCAAAGCGGAAACCGCCAGAAAAATAAACGAACGATTTTTAGGGTTTGCAAAACAAGGTTACGGTTGTTTTGTAGAGTGGTCAAAATTTATAACATAATGACAAATCTCAGTTGACTTCTAATTTGATCACCGACTATGTGCTTAAACACTACGGCTTGAGTCTAAAGTGGTGTACAGCACATGAAAAACATGTGGGGAGCCTTTGAGGAATATGGCTGCTCCAGATGCCATGTAACATGCACCCACACACTTCCTGTCATGATCGGAGAACTTTCCTTGTACAGTTTATACAGTAACATGTATTCCAATGTGTGGCCTCAGAAAAGATGTCTAATATCAGTACGACAGACAATGCTCTACATTCATCCCAACAAAATCTGCTCATTTCAGATCAAATTATTTTTCATCATTATTTTTACTCATTTAATTTTGTCCTAAACTTGGAATTATAATTTTGGTCAAAATAAATATTAAACAATAAACAGAAAATCTTTGCCCAACCAAAAGTTGTGCAAGATAAGTAGCATCATAAAAATGGCTGTTTATGCGAGATTTGGTGGTTTTATCTATTTTCTTCTGTTTAGGCCAAAACAAATATCAAACACAGATTTCAAACAAATCTGTGAACGCCCTTCTAAATATCCTACTAATAGTCTACTAAATATGGAAAGGAGATATGGATATGCCAAACGATATGAAACAAAGATCAAGCTCACAATTCAATGAAATATTATTGATTTGTCCCAGTAAAATCCACAGATTTCCTGTCCTTCTTGTGTAACAACCATTTACGGACTTGATGCCTGGTGACCAGAACATCATTAGTGTGCCGTTCCTTTATTCAGCATTTCCTGCAATCATCCAACCAAATCCTCCGACTCGCCCCCGTTTCTTTAGTACTGAATGTCAAATCGTTCCCTGCAAAGAGGATCCATGAAAAAAAGACAAAAAAACTCCTTTGCTGAAGCAGGTGCTGCCGATTTCTCCTAGCTGAGCCTGGCAGCAGGAGCACTTGAGGCAACGCGTGTGCCAGTACCGATCCATGGAGAAGAGCAGGAAGCGATCTGAGATCCGACCTCCACAGCCTGCACAGGAGCGCACTGCCCCGCCGCTACCTCCTGTTACCGCAACGGCGGTGCTTTCCACACGGCTGTTCACCATCGCCTGCCTGCGGGATAGAGCGGAGAAACTCGCAAATCAGCAGATCTGGCCTGTGTTATCCAGAGGCATAGTTCTACCACTATCAGAAGATCAGCCATTAGAGATGTTCCTCCAAACCTCTTCAAACAAATCACCATAATACATTCTTATCATCCTGAAGACACGTCATAGCAGAATAATGGGACAGATATATTGCTCGCCCTGTTGCTGATTGCATTTTCAGTGTCCCCATCCAGAGACAAGAGATAAAAGGAGGATAAAACTGACTGACTGGGATTACAATAACAATTCATATAAAAGAAAGAAAGAAGGGGAAAAAGGAAAAACGTAGTGTTTATAACAGTAAACAAGACCAGGAAAATGACTGTAAGGTCGTATTCTATTGTAAATTTTCCCAGAATGCACTGCCAGTTGAATACATAATGTGGTTGCATAAAGTGTGTGTTTTTTTGTGTGTTTTTTGTAACTATTTGCTATTTTATTTCTCTGTGGCTCTGGTCACCCATTAGGTTCTTGTTTTTTAACATTCATTTTATTACATCTAAAAAGATGTTTGTTGTTTATTACCATTCTTTAGTATTCTGCATGAGGACAATTCATACTCTTAAGTTCACTAGAGTAGCAACCAGTCAGCTCACAACAACATATCTTATAAAAGGTTGAAATATTATTTATTTTCTTTAAGTAATGATTCCTCATAAGGGTCAGTTATAACATTTAACTTATTTTCTCTATGTAACACAGTGGAACCAGTATTCTGTAAAATGTTTGCTGGCTGGGAGAAAATGAATAAAAAGTAAATAAGGTTCCCACTCAAAGGGAACAATAATCAGCAGAACTGCATAACAACAATATATTTTTACCCCACAGTGCAGTGCAAAAATTGATGTGGTCTATACCATAAACTGTTAATGAAGCTGAGAGCAAACAGATGACAAACAGAAAACAAAAACTTCCCTGTATGTCTCGGCAGAGCTTCACCAGTACAGAGGTACACAAGACCTGTCCAGAAAACAACCGCTCTTAGCTCGAGAACCAGGGTGCTATTGAAATGAATGAGTAACGGATAAAGCCATTTCTTTAAGGCACTGCTAAACAACCTATGACCACCATAACAATGTTATAAATGTGATATTGTATTAACAATATTTAGCAACATTATGAACAACCATTAAATCTGCATTAATAATAAATGCACTCAAAATATGCTTGTACAAACATGATGTTCAATAAAGTACCTCAAGAAAAGTTACAGTTAAAAGCTGAAAAAAATAAAATAAAATAAAAATCTTAAAGTGCAATATTATTGCCACGGAACTATAATAAAACTCATGCTGCAGGCGATTCTATGGAAAAGATGTAGTCCACAGATTTTTATATCTGCCTTAACATTATCTGTTTATATCTACAGCTCATTTCCAGAACTTTCATTGCAAATATGAGTGGAGATCAAGCCCAGCTGGAGGCAGTGCTGCTCTCAAATGGCAGTAACTAGAATCATAAGGACAAACTAAAGTCTGTTCCCTTTCAGAGTATGCGATCTCAGCGTGTGAATGCTGATCTGAGGTCATATCTATATGGCATCTCCAAATAAGAATGCTAATCTAGAATCAGTTATCCTTAACTGTATTAGACGTTATAAACTTGACCTTGGTTTACCACGGTTCTCACTGTACATGTAAACAAAAACAATTCAGAATTGAAACTCCAACTCCTTTTCTTTTTTTAATGATATGTCTTAGTCTGTAGCTGGTATGCCTTGTGGTAAACAGCCTTCAACCAACATGAGAACTCAATCACAACACCAACCACTGTTAATGATGTTTTCCAAATGAAAATGCAGCTGATTTGTCATTCCCTGTCTGATCATTTTAGTTTGAGTGTGTTTTCACTTATGTCGAGTGTATTCCCTTGATGAGTTACTGTTCACCAGCCGTTTTCCCTGCAGGAAAGCAAACTATTCCCGCTCTCAATAAACCGCCTTGTGCACTTCCAAAAGGATGAATTCAGACTAACCACTAACCATCCTCACCACACACACATACTAGTACAGTTTTAAGTATGTCTAGCTTCGGGCCAGCATATTACCTTTTCTAACATTATCTAAAATAAGCACGGAGACTGTGGTTTGAGAAGGTTAGACCGTCCAACTAAGCAAAAGACATTCAGACTCGAGGCACAATACATATGCTCAAACACATTTGGAAATGCTTGCACATTTTATTTCTAAAAATAACTTTGTATCTCTGCATTGTTTTCTGAACAGACACAAAGCGAGATTCATTCGGAAAACCTCAGCAAAATCCTGTGAGGACCAGACGGTGCAGTTTTCTCTTTTTGGATGGCAGCAGCAATGTGAGGAAGAGGCTTTGGACATCTGGCTGAGGCTATATCACTTGTTATTTCCTCCCTCTGTTGTTCTGAATGAGAGGTCAGTCAGCAGCAGACTGGAGATGGAGGCCAGGTTAGAGGTCATAACTGAGCCCTGTTGATTGGTAGGGTCGATCAGGGGTCAATAAAGGAGAGGAAAGCAACAGGAAAGCTCTTTGTGCTTTGCTCTAAAGGATTGGGAATGCTTTCCTCAGGTCCTATCTGTCTTCCTAGCCTTGTGCCAGACATAAGATATCGGCCACCATGCACTTTCCCACAAACAGATGCATGAACATCAGGTACAATACTGTAGGTTCCTAAAGGGACAGTTTTACCCTAATGAAATTCCTGTCATCCATTTACGTCCGCCTCAGGTGTGTTTTTTCTTTCCAAAAGATTTTTGAAAAATTTCTCATGGTTTTTTTATTAGTTTGTTTTGTCCGTACTCTTAAAATATCTTCTTTTGTGTTACACTGAAGAAAGTAAAGGCTGAATTACACCACACAACTTTTGTCCAGATTCTTGCCCCGATTTATAGTCTAGACAATTGGATTGGCCTGGTTGCAGAGGTCAAGCCCTTCCCTGCAGATTGGCAGTCTGAAGTTTTCACAGAATTTCACAGAAAATTGATGTATAGTGCCATGGATGGACAAAAGAATCTGATTTTTAGCTATTCAGACCTATGAATTCCTATTTCTATTCCCCCATTCTATGATAATCAAAAATGTTTGATAATTTTGAGGCCGTTTTTTTTTTTTTTGTTGTTTTGTCATTGGTTTGGTGGTCCCGCCCACATGGCAATGAGCTGTTCTGCATAAGTTTATTTTGTTCGAAAAAAACTTGAAAGTCTGGTAATATTTTAGTCGTTTAGTGTATTATCCCTAGTTTTTCCTCAGTAG
The DNA here is from genome assembly GCA_018155175.1 of Sinocyclocheilus anophthalmus. Classification (NCBI taxonomy): domain Eukaryota; kingdom Metazoa; phylum Chordata; class Actinopteri; order Cypriniformes; family Cyprinidae; genus Sinocyclocheilus; species Sinocyclocheilus anophthalmus. The sequence continues at coordinate 353,578 of JADLZN010011577.1, forward strand.
CCATTTACAAAGTTACAAATTTATAATGCCAAGTAGTGCTGGGCGGTATGACCAAAAATTTATATCACGGTATTTTTCAAAATTATACTGTTTTTTTCACGGTACATGACGGTATTTTTTTTTCATTTATGACCGGGTGTTAACCATATTTTCTTTTGATTGAGAGAGGAAATACTGCAGTAATTTGACTTAGAATGCCCTATTTTACTGTCATGATGATTGAATATTGTCAAAAAATACCACACTAAAATAGTGACTAAACACGACTCCTTTTAATACATGTTAACCAGGAGTCACTCTCATTTATAATCGCGGCATTGTCTGATAAAATCAACATGCATCTACACTAAAGAGTGGCTTTGTGGTTGTTTTGGCTATATTACTTTTTTCTCTCATGCAGCGCACTGCCTGCGTCTAAGTAACAAACTAAAAAAAAACAAAAAACAAAAGTGCAAGTGGACAATTAAACAACGACCCTAACTCTTCATATTTTATAATTTCATCAAACATCACATTGACCTACGCCTATAGGGTTAGACACGCTGTTTTTTGTACTCAGTTATTTTGACGGAGTCGGCTGTGGGTGCGGCCAACTGAATGCGTTGCTTTCTGGCCCGCTCACTGCACAGAACACCCGCCGAGAGAGGCACACTTCTTCCGGAAAGTCTGACCTCTCGAGTTTCCGCGGGACAGCACTGGCGAATCTTCCAACTGAACCTGCTCCACCAAGGTTTTTTAGCCGCACAAAAGAAAGTCAACCTAGGTTGTCAGTATGAATTATTTCATGGAAAAAAGGGTCGCTTCAAATGGGTTCTGAAATTGCTAAAACCTAGTGCTAAAGTCGCGCCCTCAGTGTGGTTGTGTGGAGGAGCTGATGAAATGGCAGGGGCAGTGGATATTTGTGGCGGTCAATGTGGATATTGTGGATGAGTTCTTCTGTGTCATCACGTTCTATTAGTTCTACAGCTTCAGTTTCGGAACTTTCACGCTTAGTAACACATACAGCTGTTCCCTCACCACAGTGCAACAGTGAAAAGGACCCCTTTCAAACAGTGTCACGTTCCGAACGTTGTTTAATATTGCGGTATTTTTAAAATTAATATCATAACAAAAATAAACACCGGTATTCGGTATGAACCGGTATACCGCCCAGCACTAATGCCAAGTGTTTTAAAATTATTTCTGATTTTAAAAGTCATGTAGTGTATTCCAGCCTTAAGTCATACAGAGTAAATGACAGAATATTCATTTTTGGGGGGAACTATAATCCCTTTGAATTTTGGAAGATACAGAGGATGAAACATGTTTTTGGGGAAACACCTTACACACAGTTTATGCAATAAAAAGAAAAAAGTGGAAATCCTAAAGCTAGCAATCTGTAGAAAAATAACCTGGAAAGAGAGATCTTTTGCATGTAAGTGTTTTACATTCCCTCACCTTACCTGATAAAACTGACCAAGCAGGTCTAGTACAATGCTCAGAGCACTGCGTAAGCATTTCCTCCACAAACACGAGTATCCCGAAACTGACATGAACCTACATGCCTGAATTCTTATTGGAGAATTTGCCAGGCACCAGTTTAAACCAATTTCCGACACCCTCTGCTCTAATCTTTTCATTGTCATGTCAGAGTAGGGCATATTTGTAAGTCTCACATGAACTACGAGCCTGATATCTTATTAAATGCATTGGGACCAGCTGTACGAGATTATAAACCTGAATCAAAAGTAAATTTATTCAGCGCTCCTACACAAACCGATTTTGCCTCAGGACCTTTTCCCCATAACTGACACCGGTAACAAGTACCACAGATTGTCATTCCCACATACCTGCAGAAGTGCCATTCCAAAGCAGGTTGCCAAATAACTTTGCAACAGTTAATTTCATGAAAATGCTAATCCCCCATTTTTTAATCATCCCTTTCCTGCAGACCTGAGAGCGAGAGAGACAATGCAGCTGAATGGGACCCTGGGGGAATATCACACGCTTTGAGGCTTGGCTGTTTCAATACAGAACAATTACATTATCCCTCTAATAACTTAGGTAAGTTAATCCTTCACAGGAAACGTTTGGCGACAACCTTTTTTTAAGCTATGAGGCTTAATGTAGTGTGTTATCACAGGGTACCAGGAGTTTGTGACGATATAGGCCTACATTTTGTTATGACAAATTGTTTGAGGCCAACATTGTGTTATGACCAATTCCTGACTTAGAAGGCGAACCAAAATATGGCATACATACTGCTTAAGAGGAGTGCAAAGTTTGTTTAAAGGTCACTGCTAAATTAAAACAGGCAAATCTGGGCAAATAGGTTATTTATGAGCACAGCTGTACATCAATGGGCGGATTTATCAAAGAATTGTATATGCGCCAACATTTCTGCCCATGAGATAAACGGGTGGAGAATGTCATAAAAGCTCTGCAGACTTACTTTAACTCTTTTTGACCCATTTCTTAGTTTATTATACCAAAATATAGCAAAATTAGATTAAACAGGCTACATTTACAAAGCTGGTCTTCAAGTCGAGCATTCATTATATTTTCCCAAACGTTTAAAATGAACAGGTCAACCAAGTACTGCTAGTTTCGAAGTGAGGAGCTCCTCTGGAAATAGACCAAACTCTTCTCTTTCTTTCTCTCGTTATTTAAACGCTGTCATCAGAAAGGTCAGAGAGGAGGAGGCTCGTTCAGTTCCACTTGACTAACGGGCTGATTGATGAAATAAGAGGCAAAAACAGAAGCTAATGAAGAGAAACACAATACCGTCGCTGTCCGAGCGCAGACTGATGGATTGGTGTCGGCTTGACGGAGCAAATGATGGGTCTACACCACGAGACAAATCACATATCATCAATTACTAGCCTAATGGTGTAGGAGACTTAAGAGCACACTATTATGTTTTATGATTGCGCCTCAACTTTTCCTTTAGTTGGGCGGAACGACTGTTGAGAACTACGGTCACCATAGAAACTCGGTAACGCGAGAGAACGACCGTACAATTTCGCTATTTCAGTATAAATGGACTTGTGCTGTAACTGTGAATTTTAAGTGTCAAGCGTCGCTTAAGAAAACAAATAACTGCGCAAAAACCCAGTGAGAGTCGCTGACTCGCTGATAATTAAAATAAATGAGCATAACGCCATGGTTCGCAGCCTCTATAAATAGTAGCGAGTCCAGTGAGCAAATGACCAAACCCTGGTTGGCACCAACGCAGATTAGCAGTATATCCTTCTCTTTTAATAATGCGCTCTGGGGCCTTATAACTACACGCTTCGCCGTTTCATTAAAACGGGTCTCTTTTTAATTAACACTCCGCGCACAACTCCCCATTGTGCACAATTCTCCGCTCCAGTGACAGCATACATCCAAGACTGTGTCTCAAAACATAGTGTGCTGCCTACCTAGACAGCATTTAACCTAGTCTCCAACTGAGCCCAGCTGTCTAGGTTGGCAGCTCACTACGATTTGAGATCAAGCCATTGAGTGCGAGTTACTGCACGGAGAAGTTGCAGCCAATGTACGCACTACGCAGCAATGTAAAGTTTGATTAAACAAGGTTGGCGATGTTGTGCTTAAGATGTTGTTCAAAATTAACAGACATAATACTCATATAACTAAATAAAACGTTCATTTTTTTTGGTCCATAGCTAAACTTGTAAAGTAGCACTTGCAACCCCAATATATTTGCACTAATGGTCTGCGATCTAACTGTTACTATGCTTTTGGGAAACGCAGCTCTGGTAAATGCGGAGTAACTTGCATTAGATAAAGCAGCTGAATGACAAATAACTACAAACGGTATGATAAAAACCAACAATATGACATCTTATAGGACTAGACGTTGTGAGGTGCGTGTTTGAACTGTTAAAACAGAAAGCCATCGAAACATCGGGCCACTCCAACCATATTGAAACAATCTCTACTAATGTAATTTTATTGTATGTTTTTACTCACCGTTATTTGTACGCAGTCTGGAAAGAAGTCAAAAGGTGGTGGGATCACTCAAAGAATTAAACAGTGAGAGACTGGCTTTCTTTTAATATGCACTTTGTTTTCGTCCTCCCAAAAAGCGTTGAAGAAAATGCGCTTTTGATAATCCGAGTGTCTCTTGTTCCAACAAACTTCAAAATCGTCCCTCTCGTTAGAAGCGCTCCGCTGCAGCCGTCAACTTCATGTTAGTGTTGAGCTTCGTGGCGCTTTCCTAAAACTAGAATTTATTATAACTCGCTTCCTTATTCGTGTCTAAAACCCCCTAAGAGCTGCGAAGTCTCGTTTCTGGCATCAGTTCACGCTGAAATGACACATGAACGAACAAGGAGAACATTTCAAAGTCACTCCTCCGATGACGTGCCATAGGTGCAACCTCCGCAGCCAATGAACGGCGAGGGGGCGTGGCATTTGACAGGATGATGGATGGCTGTTTGGGCAACTTTAAACTATTTGAAACTAATTTAAATTGCCCATAATCACCACGGCTGAGTTAAGAGCAGTCTTTATCCACAGCATTTAAGCCTGCTGACGACTGGCGCGTCCACGTTTAGCTGTATTAATTATTCACCTACGCTCTCACAGAAATGGACAGATTTCTATAGCATCAAGCTTATAAAGAAACCGACAATATATGCAAAAACAGACAGTCCAAATAACAGATGTGCTCACGCGAGAGGAAAACGGGCAGCTGTTAAACGGAACACTACCACGTGCTCTCACCTTATATTTGCACGAGCGAAGCTGCGAACATCTGGCCAAGATGGAAGCCAATTACCTCTGGCGCCGTAAATCTTTATTTAACCAATGCAATACTGTCCAATTTGCCTTGATTTACCATTACAGGCTTAAATGAACTGGCCTTGGCCTCTCACTTCCAGGCGGTGCTACCACTAAGACATGCTGTGTATTATGATGTCAAATACTAAACACACCAGCGAGGCAAAAGCAATGCTTAACTGTTAATGGTAATAGCACAATTTGGCAACAAGTCTTATTGACAGGCATTATATAATACTTGATGTACTACATTTTTATTTTCATGTAGGAAGGACAGTATAACATTTATCAGATTAAAAATAAATAAATATAGTTTCAAAATTATGTATCAAGGTCCTAGTATAAGGTTCACACAAAATGTTAAGATGTTCACACGGGAAATATGCATGTGCTAGGCCCCCAATATATACAGATTCTGGGGCCTAGCATTTAAAAGAGATGGCAATGGCGTTATTATTTAGGTATTAAGGGACTAGCGCCATCTAGTGGAGGATTCTATGAGCTATTTTGTTTGTACTTGATAAATAAATAACATTTCTAAGCTTGGCCAAGTGTTTCTCTCTCTCTCTCTCTCTCTCTCTCTCTCTCTCTCTCAACCCCATTCTTCTCCTCTCTTCTACCTCGCTCGTAACTCTAGAATGAGAATAATAACTAATGATTTACTAATATTCCTGGTCTTTTATGAAATTGTTTTTCATTGTTGCAATCTTGCTACAATATATATTTTCTCAAAGAATGTGCAGAACCAAAATCATTATCCCATAGTATCATGAGAACACAATTAAGGGAACATGAAGGGTCCCCAAGATGGGATAGAGAAGGATTCTAACCAGTTCTCTACTTTCTGATTTAAGGCATGGCCTTGTTTTAAAAAAAAGGGGGACTAGTGTGATGTTCTATTCAAAATCCAGGCGCCTTGCATACAAAGAACTTCAAAGCAAGCAGGGCTCTTAGACACATACCCTTTTGCCTGGGGGATCACCTGAGCAACTGGTCTTTTGATGAGGACCTGGTTGGATTCCCCTGGCAAAAAAAAAAAAAGAAAAAGATCTTACAAGTAAAATATCCCCCCCCCCCCCCCCCGACCCTTTCCCCCAACCCCCCCTGGTACCCATCTCCCGGTGGTCCCCATTGTTTCATAGAAACCAACCTTTTTGCATGAATTAGAAAAGAAATAGAACGGAGAGAAACCATGAGAATGGGACAGTCACATTCCCAGTATGGTGAGAAATATTTAAAGCCAGGCAGGGAAAAGATATAGAAGATTAAGAACTGACAGTAAAGTAGGGGGAGGGGGACTGTGATACTGGAAAAAAATACAGACTTTATCCCGTAGGCTAATTTTTTTACACATGATTACAACTTTGTCTAAAAAGGTTTTTATTTTAAAATGAAAAATAGTCTAATAAACCAAACCCCTTATTAAGCTTTTTTTTTTTTTTCCTTCTGGGGCCCTGCAAAATGGAGAATTGGGTCCAATACCTGCCTATTAACAAATAATTTTGGCTGATGTGTTTTTTTTGTGCTGGGCACCTTGTGGCCTGGTTTTAGAACTGTCGCATGGAATTAAATTAAGAGGACAATAAAAACCGCCAGTAGGGTTTTTTTAAAGGGTATAAAAAATAAAAATGAATTTATTGGAATCATTCAAATCAAAACTGATTCGTTTTTTCAAAAAAGGCTGAATTCATTAGAAACGAAAACAATTGGAAATGGCCCCGTTGAATCACTGTCGCTCCAGATGAATTCGTCGTTCAAAACCCAGATTCATTCATTCAAGGATTGAAAACCACCGCTCTACCTGTTTGTAATAAAATTATTATCATATTTATGTAATGATATTCAGAAAAGTACATTGCTTGTGCAATGAATATAAAAACATAAAAACTCATACATGGGTATTTTTTCTTTCATTGCTTGAATTATAAGGGCATTCTTACTGCATTTTTGCAGTTAGAGACCTACTCGTCAGCTCTCCTATCGTCTCTAGTCCCTCACAGTCACACATACAGCACAAACATTATGTCAGGGGAATGTCTTTCAATTCTAATCAAGGAAAAAATCATACCTTTTCTGTTTCTGTTGTGTTCTTTTTAAAGAACTTCAAAAGTTGCGCTTGAACCATTTTGCACGAAAAATGATGGTAACTTGCATTGTTACAGCTTGTTACAGTACCGAGTTCTGATTGGTCAATCGCCGTTATTTAGTTCGTGAATTACCATAAGTAGAAAATTGTAACATTTCATTTGCACGATCAATTTGATATAATACACAACATTATCAATCTAAAGGGGATGGTTAGGGGGGTCATTTTTTTTCCACCAGCTGGGGGATGCCATTCCCTCTCAATTTCGAGCCCTGAAGACAAGAGTTTCCACTTTTAAAGTTCTTTATCGTTTCCACTTCTGAGGTGTCATTTAGCCAATAGAGGGCGCTAATATTCACATTTAATCTGGAGCTCAAAATCTATTTATAGCTTCCCTATTTTAATGGACGTTTTTATGCGTATTTAAATAAAGAAGTCACGTACAGAACCTTTAAATACAGAAACGTTTTATAAGAAGCGCTTAAGACTGGATTTAACTACACACAGAACATACCTATGGAAGACTGTGACTGTATCATATTTAATAGATTCGGTCACATAAGCGGTGGGTGTGTTACCGGACATGCAGACAAAACATATTCTGACTAATCAAAGAGTGACAAATGTTCACAGTGTGTGTGGCTCAAATGTATCTGTGGGATTGTACAGTCATCACATATTTCCACCTGCCATCCTGCACATTCTCAACACATTCAGACATTTCCTGTTCCCCTGCCATAGCAGTGCTGAAAGATTTAGATGTCTGTGAGACAGTAAGAGACAGAGATAAAGCAGAGAGAAACTGAACAAGAGGAAATATGAAAGTGGCAACATCAAAGTCCTTTAGAAAAATTGGCCTGGCCATGTTGTGTTCTAATGAAGGTATCAGTGAACATTTTGTAATTTAGAAGACAGATTTGTTTTTTTATGATTAGTAACATAATTGCTAAAACAGCATAATTTGTATTGCAATTCCACGTCTATTCTATTCTATTCAGTGTTATTTTGTCAATATCATACACAAAGAACACAAAGCCAAAGTGTAAACTGTTGTAATTATACAAATTAATTTATTTGCTCCATATTTGTTATTTGCCATTCACCTCAAAAAATTGAGATTTGAATATGACACTTCACAAGAACTGAAGTCTGTTAAATATGATAAAATAGAAACAATCATATATGTACAGTGGGATTAATACATATTTACATTATATACAGTAAATTTGGTTTTATGAATACAACAAAAGGGTATGAATATTGAATTATTAGCCTGTGTATGTACTATGGCAGGGGTGGCGAACTCCAGTCCTGGAGAGCCGCAGCCCTGCAGAGTTCAGCTCCAACCCTAATTAAAACTCACCTGCCTGTAGCTTCCTAGTAACCCTTCAGACCTTGATTAGCATGTTCAGGTGTGTTTGATTAGGGTTGAAGCAAAACTCTGCAGGGCTGCGGCTCTCCAGGACTGACGTTCGCCACCCCTGTACTATGGTATGGATTATACTATGGTATGTTTTTCCTCAAATCAAATAAGCTTTACAGTCAAACCTGATATAACAGCAATGTATATATAATTTATATACATATTATTGTTATATTGAGACTACTGTTGTATTGATGAATGCTGGACTAAAACATTTCCACAGAAAACTGGGTACAGTAGAAAATTGAGAAAATGCCTTTAAATGTGTTCTTAAACTAATGTCAGTGTGTGTATGTGTGTATATCATTTGGCAGATTGAAGAACTCTGCTTGTGATGGCAGGCCCTGTCTGCTGTTTCTTTGACTGCAGCTGCAGCGGTGTATCCACATGACGTTGCGGGTAAAGTCGTCTCGTTCTGGCTCGGGACAGTGAAAGTGTAGAGGGATTGTACGTGTCACAGAGGGAACACAGAAGCGACCGTCTGAGCAGGATCCACATGAACGAGGCCGGTAACGGCGAACAGTGAAGCATCCTGCAAATACGATCTGTACAGGTTTCGGTGGTCGTGTGGTTCTCTGACATTTCTTTCCTTTCTGAATAAAGGAATGAAGAGGATGAGAAAGAGAAAGAGAGAGAGAGAGAAATCTACTTCAATAACAGAACAACATAAAGGCCGTTGACCAAACTCAAATTTCAAACAATAATCAAAAAATTAGTAATATTATTAAAATTGTAAAAATCTATAAGCAGATGATTATATGTAATCCATTTTTATTGTTCTATAATTTTATATTGTTTAAAATGTATATTGTTTAATTTGTATATTTAGATTTTAATTCTTTTAAATGGTATTTCTTACCCAGAATAAAGACTGATACACATTTTTTTACAAAATCGTTTTCTTTAGCCTAAAACAAATTGTTTAATAGCTTTAGGTTATAATATATATTATATATATATATATATAGAGAGAGAGAAATATAATTTTTTTGTATTGATTAATATGATATTATTTATTGTATTCCCAGATATAGAGCCTATTTTTTTTTTTTTTTAAAACCACACAAATTTCATGATGGTATAAATGTTTGAAAACTATTTAGAAAATTACACTACTAAAAAATCTTTATCAATTTTAATAACTTTTCCATTTAAAATTTAAACAAAAATATATATATATATATCTGACTGCAGCCACCACTTACCTTCAGTGATGGTGCAGGGTTGAGGCCACACTCCTGTATCTGACAGAGCCTAGTTTCACTGAGGAGCTGACACTCAGGATTACTATTGGTTACACGGTTGGACACGCCCATTCCACAGGTAGCTGAGCACGGGGACCAATCAGTGACCTGCAGTAAGCAGGTGGGTGGAAGGAAGTCGTGGGACTTAGAGGATGAAATCCACTCTAAAAAAAAAAAAAAACAAAAGAGGAATTGCCTGAATGGGCCTGTAAATTCTAAACTATGAGCAAACCTAATCAAAAACATATAAAAAATACCAGTTTATAACCATGATTAATTTTTTTTTTCTGTGATCAAAAGTTGGGAAACACTGCTGTACAGTAGGCTATACAGAATGTCTTATGTCATTTTTTATTTCAGGTTTTTTTCTATAACGTTACATTACATTTTAATGGCAATGTTATTCATCTACCTTGATAAGGGGCTCCTGCACTGCTGTCCCAAGAAGTAGATGGAGCTACACGTAACTCGTTGCCTATTAGGTCTGTGTGCTTTTGTGGATGAGCGTCAGGCAACGGATCCACTTCAGCAATGCGGTTGTCATCATCACACACCCACTCCTGGCAGCAGCGGCCGGGCAGTTTGGTGAGGCGGCGGCGGACACAGCGCCAGTCGGGTAGAGAGATGCGGTGTGGGCACAGTGGGACGCAGCCGACTACTCCATCCACACACGTGCACTGATGCTCACAAGTTGGCTGAAAGTCCTCGCTGTGCTGATAGACCCGTCCATCCAACTCACATGGACGACCTTGAGCTTCAGCTAGTCGTCAGAATTAACAGTTATATTGCTTGGTTAGCAGGAGTGCCACAGTTAGCATTAATAAATATATAAAGTGCAGATTTAAATTCATTATTATTTTTTAATATAATTATGGGTTAACAATGTTATGCTGGTTCTCCCAGTCTGGTCTGTTGGCTGGTTTGCTTGAACCAACTAACACCAGTAAATCAGTTTAGGCTTTTTAAAAATGTTTTTCATCTAACGATTTTTAATATTTTAATTGTGGTTAACATTAAGTAATATGTCCTTAATCCTCTTACCTCTACACACGCCTCTGTCAGGGTCTCCAGCGGCCCCTAGGTGGCAGCGCAGTCCTTTAATGTGGTCGCAGGGCTCAGTAGGGCTGCAGTCTTGGTTAAACTGCCTGGCACAGACCCGACAGCACCCACATGAGTCCAGAACCCAACTTATACCCGGAGGACACGAGGGGGGCGAGGAAGGACAAGAGCATTTCAGTGGACAGCCTCCTTGCACCTGAGAAAGCACAGAAGGAAACAAGTAAGGACGGATCTTGGAATGCATTAGACTATATGAGAGACTATATTTCTTTCTTCCATCTCATAAATCAAGAGATAATAAGTTGCTTTCACTTCAAAAATTACAGAAAGAATTTAAAATGCCATAGTTTTGCAATGAAGCAGTTGATTAATTGCAGTAACCTCCTCAGCCACCATAAAGTCGTTATAAAAATTCCCCATGCCTGCCTCTAAATTTTTTTTTGGACCCACATACAAGAATAGTACTGGGTCCGTAAGCCAAAACCTGACACAAATAAGGCAAAAAGGGGATTCAATGCCCCGTCACTCCCTGTACTAAAATGCTTTTATCTGTAACAGATACTTAATGTAAACATTTTATCTGCAACCGAAAACTGACAAATTGGTGAGTTTCAGCGCTTTTTTTTTATACCAGTTGCATATTTACAAACAGTATGACTTTATTCAAATCATTGATGAATAAAGGTCTCAAATCATAGTTTATAAAAGAGCAGTAAAACTTTTTAATGTTTCCTAAATGGTAAAGGTAATTTGCTGCATTTATTGGCAAGTATAAGATAAAGTCAACTTGAAATGTCAATTAAATGAGCCGATAATCGATTGCACATTCCAGTTCAAACCTCAATTAGAGCCAAACCCTCACCTCCACATCAACGCCCATGACAGCAGCACCAGTGTGGATGAAGTGTTCCCTTTTGCCATTGCTTATGATTCCCCTCAGAGGGGGACATAGTTAGTTTTTTATTATTATAATTCCAAAATTGATTACGTTTATGCTTGGATGAAGTTTTACAAAGGTTAGTTTTTTTGGATGTTTCAACAAGTGCCCTCTGATTTAGATCCTACTCTGCATTCTGTCCAGTTCCTAAAATAATTGTCTGTTGTACATCCCCACTCGCCCCCCTTCTCTTGAAGAGTCTGTTTTTATGAAATTGAATAAATGCCTAAAACTGTAAAGCCCTGCTCCTCCCCCAGATTCCCTTAGGTTGCCTTTGCACTGTTATTTAGACAGCTGTGCCCAGACCCTCTGACAATCACACACACACACACACACACACACCAACAACAACACACAACGCAACAACACACAGATTTTTGCCAGTCAACTTTAGACCATACAAGATAAAAAAGAATATAAGCCCCTTTTCAAAATATTTTAGTTTTTTATTCCCCCCTATCCTTCTCTTTTCAATTATGAATTAATGGTTAGAATAAACATATTTAGATATATATATAACAGATACTTCTGTTCTTTTTTAAAATTACCTTCTCCTAACTATCACAATTAGGACAGACAAGCAATGAATGAAAAACCTAAAAGCTGGAGAAACTGCTAGAAATATTGAAAGGTCTGATTTCAGGAACTAGTATGAGCTGTTGTGAATACGGGAAAAGGGTTCCTAGCACATTTGGTCAAGGCCGAAAGTCCCCCAAGTGACTAACACTGGAGCGATCCCTCCCCTCCCCACCATTCCTCCCCTGCAGACAGCACAGACAGTTTGTCAGACGGCACTCGCTCTCACCGCGACGGTGGCGAGACATCACACACACATGGCACATAGCTGCCAGCCCGCTCAGTGACGTACTGCATCCACTCACAAAAATCTAAGTGCGAGAGAAGGAAAGAAAGAGAGGAAAATCATCTGTATGAAAGAGTAGGTGGTGTAGAAATATCACTGTGTGGAGCTTTTCATTCATTTCTTTGAAAAACGTGCCAGAAGAGCAGTTGGAATGACATTCCCCTGATGATGATTCCCCTGATGTGACATCTACAGGGTCAGAGGTGAAGTCAGATGGAGATTAGTCACAGCATATGCAGCAAATGACTGTAATGACTGATAACAGCAGTCATACGGCATGAATTTTAGCAAGTTCAAGGAGACACCAAACAGGTGAATCTTAGTTAGGACACACACTGTAAGGACGTATTTGTGGCACCATGACGCAAATGCTTGAACTTCATGTGCAATTCATAATGATTCATCAATGGTTAGAAACCATTTTAAGGAATTTCGTGATTTCTGAGGTTTTGAGATTTCCTATAATAACATAATAGTTCTGTGGTAGATTTGTGTGTGTGCGTTAAAATCCAGGTCACTAGTTCTTCTTTTAAAGAGAAAGTTCATTCAAAAACTAAATCTTGGAATCGTTTACACATCTTAATGAAACACAAAAGAAGATATTTTTGAGAAATGTCTCAGTGTTTTTTTGTCCATACAATGAAAGTCAGTTTTAGAGCTTTCATTGTATGGACATAAACAGTTTAAAGCTTCTTGAAAAAAATAAAAAAGTTTTTGTTTTGTATTCTGAGAGGATTAAAAGTCAGACACGTTTGGAATAACATGAGGGTGAGTCAAACTTTTACACTGTGAGTCTGTGACTAGTTTATCATGTCTTTAATTTGTACGTACATGCATCACAAAAGCATTCTTAAACTTTTTTTTCTGAAAGTCATGAACATCTCTAGCACAGTGTCATCTATTTTGCGGTTAATAATTTTTCTCTGTGTTTATTTTCGGATCCAACGCAAGTCATAATAAAGTGCTTTACCAAGAGAATAAATAATATTCACATACTAACATAAAATTATCATTTTATAGAGTGAAAATAATAATAAATTCCATGATGTAACACTCCCTTTTTTAAATTTCAGCCACAATACTTTACTTCAGACCAACAAATGAGACCTCAATGACATGACAACCTAACTAGGAACTAGAAATGTTCACATCAAATCTTGGGTGTCCCATATTACTCAATATCCTAGATTACCTTTAATTCACTATGGTTCCTATATACTTAGTTCTAATTTTAAGTATGAGTTAGACTATTTGTCAGACAAAACAGATATCAATCCTGAATGCTAAAAGAATTAAAAAATAAAGGTACAAACTAATGTCTGTTTGTTGATGTCTGGAACATCATTGCATTGCCATGGAAGCAGTCAAGTGAGGGATCAGCAGCTCTGCACATTAGCAAGAGAAGCATGTCAAAACTGCACAGTGGGAAATCAGTGTGTATATATTCGTCTGTCTGCCTGGCAACAGAATAATAAAAGTCTTGCCTAAAAATAGAAGTAAAAAAGCAATAGAGATTGAACTAACTAATAAACTAATACCATGGCAACACTTAGACTTGCCACACAGAGTCTGCAAAGCAATGGAAACTATATCTGCTGAAACAAAAACAATCTCAAAACAGTATGAATCAAAATCACTGAAAGAAAAAAACTCCATTTAAAGACAATCTTTTATACTCGATAAATACTAAATTAATCCTTTAAAGTAAAACCTGTGGTTTTAATGTGGAAAAAGAACTGAAATCTCGAAATGTCAGAAAAGTCATAAAAATTACTGTAAATAATTGGTTTGCAATGTTTTTGTTTTTTATTAAAACCAATTTTTAAATAACCAAAAAAAGTATATCAAATTGATGTATAAATACAATAAAATGTATATATTAATCGTTTCTTCATGTTACAGCTATAAGACTCAGTTTCTCATAACAAGAGAGTTGGGGGGAGGGGGTCAATAAGTTAAACTGTTCTAAAAATTTACAAATACAACAATCAAAAAAAACAAAAAAAAAAAACAGGGTTTCGCATAGTAGACTTTTTTTTTTTCTTTTAAATTAATATAAAATATGACCTTGAGACTCCTTCGTGAGATTGTTATTGAACATCCTGAGGCTTAGATCAAACATGAAATTTCCACTCAGTAAATGACTAAGAGTTGCAGCTGGTAAGTGTGTGAGAGAGAAACTGCTGGGAACCAATTTGTGCCCCTGGAGCTGTTTAGCTTTGCTGTTTAATGCAGCAACATCTTTAAATGTTCCTGGAAATAATCTGCTAAATACACCAGAGATGGAAAAAAAATAAGCCACAAGTGCCAATATTAACTCCCCAAATATGTATCTTTCTCCTCTATGCATCCGTTTTTCAACACAAACTCACCTTGTATCAATAACACCTCTTTTATGATATTGTTCAGAGGGTAGCTGAAATATGCCACTTTCAGGCCAACATAATCAAACAGATGGTTCACCCGGCCGTTGATGAGTTGAAAAAACTAAAAGGGTTCAAAATACTGGCATGAAATACCAGGTATGGTGTGACTGCTAGCAAATACCAAGGATACCTTAGGGTAATTCATGGAACGGTCTGCAGGATTTGACGATTCGCTCAAGAATGCTCAACACTCGTAAATCACATGTGGGGAAAATCGTAGAGCGGTGGATATGAATTATTTTTGCAGTTGAGAATTTTGCAAAGGTTACAGTAGGTATGTTAGGTCTAGAAAGAGTAGACTCAACAGGAATTCAAACAACCCTTTGTGTTTGCGTATGTGTTTGTGTGTGCACATTCTTGTCTGGATATTTGGAGATTCCTTCAATTTCCACTTATAGCACTCAGAGAGTGAAGCTCAGTTTATCGAGTGTTTGTATGTCAGAGTGAATGCACATATATGAGATTCACTGTGTATATGTGGTAACCAGCTTGTGATGGATAGAGAAGTTCAGTTTCCACCTGACCCTATACACTGGCTGGTCTGTATTCAGTGCCGGGGGCTCTCTGACAGGCTCATGCATCATCACAGAGCCGCCTCTGTTTGTTTGCTTCTGATGAGCCCTGTGCCCAATGTGTACAGAGCATCCCAACTTTTTCCACTGCCAGTGCTGTGCAAAATGACATTCCTCAAATGACGTCTGTTCAGAATGCTTCGTTTCATTTCAAAACTGCCGCATTGATCGCAATCATTTTTGAGCCAAGGTACACTTCTGGAGTCAAGCTGCCTTGAGTAGTCTAAATAAGTTGGATTTTGTGCTGTCAATTGTTCATTATCTGAAAAATATTATGGTATATCAATACTGAAGATCTAGATCTGAGTTAATTGTCGCTACAATTGGTAACCATAGCTGCGTCTGAAGTCGCATACTGTCTAGTATGGTCATTTGGGTTGAAACTTACTTCACAACCGTAAAATAAAAGGTTTTTATAATAGTATGAATATGAGACATATGAAATTCATATTGCATATGTGCAATGTTGTCACTGTCATGTGATCAGCGTCAGTTGCGTTGCTTCACTGCCATTCACAACCCCTCTCCTGTGGACGGGATAGTAGTGTCCATTGAATACTCTAGAATCTTGGCGGTAGTAGGTCATGGGAAGGGTCGTGTCAATTTGAAACATGGCGGAAACACTGAATTGTAATATAGAGAATACAACATATCTATATAGAGATATAAGTGAGCAGATACTATGTCTAGTAAATGGTAAAGAGCTAATAACTTTCATGGTTTGCTTAACAACATTTAGTTTTGATACCATAGGCTAAATAAGTGATGGAAATTAATAATTTTCATCATTTTGAATTCAGATGTACAAACCCGATTCCAAAAAAGTTGGGACACTGTACAAATTGTGAATAAAAACAAAATGCAATAATGTGGAAGTTTCAAATTTCAATATTTTATTCAGAATACAACATAGATGACATATCAAATTTTTAAACTGAGAAAAATGTATAATTTCAAGGGAAAAATAAGTTGATTTTAAATTTCATGGCATCAACACATCTCAAAAAAGTTGGGACAAGGCCATATTTACCACTGTGTGGCATCCCCTCTTCTTTTTATAACAGTCTGCAAACGTCTGGGGACTGAGGAGACAAGTTGCTCAAGTTTAGGAATAGGAATGTTGTCCCATTCTTGTCTAATACAGGCTTCTAGTTGCTCAACTGTCTTAGGTCTTCTTTGTCGCATCTTCCTCTTTATGATGCGCCAAATGTTTTCTATGGGTGAAAGATCTGGACTGCAGGCTGGCCATTTCAGTACCCGGATCCTTCTTCTACACAGCCATGATGTTGTAATTGATGCAGTATGTGGTCTGGCATTGTCATGTTGGAAAATGCAAGGTCTTCCCTGAAAGAGACGACATCTGGATGGGAGCATATGTTGTTCTAGAACTTGGATATACCTTTCAGCATTGATGGTGCCTTCCCAGATGTGTAAGCTGGCCATACCACACGCACTCATGCAACCCCATACATCAGAGATGCAGGCTTTCTGAATGAGCACTGATAACAACTGGGTGTCCGGTCTCTTTAGTTTTTTTTTTTTTTTCGGAGACATGGCGCTCGTTTTCAAAAGAACTTCAATAGTTGAGAGATTCGTCTGACCACAGAACAGTTTTCCACTTTGCCACAGTCCATTTTTAATGAGCCTTGGCCCAGAGAAAACGCCTGCGCTTCTGAATCATGTTTAGATATGGCTTATTTTTTAACCTATAGAGTTTTAGCCGGCAACAGCAAATGGCACGGTGGATTGTGTTCAACGACAATGTTTTCTGGAAGTATTCCTAAACCCATGTTGTGATTTCCATTACAGTAAAATTCCTGTATGTGATACAGTGCCGTCTAAGGGCCCGAAGATCACGGGCATCCAGTATGGTTTTCCGGCCTTGACCCTTACGCACAGAGATTGTTCCAGATTCTCTGAATCTTTGGATGATATTATGCACTGTAGATGATTATAACTTCAAACTCTTTGCAATTTTTCTTTGAGAAACTCCTTTCTGATATTGCTCCAGTATTTTTCGCCGCAGCATTGGGGGAATTGGTGATCCTCTGCCCATCTTGACTTCTGAGAGACACTGCCACTCTGAGAGGCTCTTTTTATACCCAATCATGTTGCCAATTGACCTAATAAGTTGCAAATTGGTCCTCCAGATGTTCCTTATATGTACATTTAACTTTTCCGGCCTCTTATTGCTACCTGTCCCATTTTTTGGAATGTGTAGCTCTCAAGAAATCCAAAATGAGCCAATATTTGGCATGACATTTCAAAATGTCTCACTTTCAACAAGTTTATGAGATTTGTAAATTATTCCATTCCTTTTTTCCACAATTTTCAGTGTCCCAACTTTTTTGGAATCGGGTTTGTAGTTATTTGGGTTTATTGTTCACAATATAATTATTTTGTCTTGCTTCCTGAATGTGTGACGTGATAATGAATGTCCAACTCGGGGTACGAGCTTTCCACATGCATTTGAAGGCAGCCTGTCAGAAAGATCGTATTTACAAATTGATTTTGAAGAACCTTAAAATCATAATTATGAGTGGGAAATTAGTTGTTTTCCAAGTTGGGGGCATAACAGTAAGAAAAAATGTTGGAAGCAGTGAATGCAGCTTCTGTGGTTGAGGTTATTGGAAATGTGTGTGTTTGTGTGTGTGTGTGTGTGTGTGTGTGTGTGTGTCTTCATGTACAATAACACTAGGCTAAGTTACAAAATACGAAGTCTGTATAAATGATGCCTGAAAAAAAACTAAACTAATTCAGATCTACTGTAAAGTATATTCTAATCTGAACCTTCACTCCCCACATTTCTCACAGACCATGTGAAAATGTTCTTTGCAAACAGAGACAGAACATTTCACATAAGATTTGCACCTTTCTAAGCATAACTTATGGGCAGAGTTTGGACCTCTTCCTTCGTTCAGGCCTTTAGCTTTCGTTTCCTGTGGCCTTTCTCTACTCATATGTTACATTGCTTACTGTCTGTGTAGGTTCTACATTAAAAAAACTTCATGAATGTGTATAGTAAGTGTCCATTGGATATGAACATCAGAATCTTGGCAGAAGTAATAGGACACCAAAAAATGGCATGATTGACCAGCTGTGTAATACCAGGAAAAATAATCTGTAGGTTTGAAAGCTTTCATGTGGTGAGATGTTTTTCAAGATATTTCCTGCATATTCATAACCACGTAATGTGTATCAGCTGTGTCTTCGCATGGAGTTTTCTGTCCCTTGTATTGCAGCATGTGGCCCCTTAACCTCATAAATAGGTCAGAAGTTCAAACAGGTGAAGGTGGTTTTCTCCACAGGTGTGTTTCAATGAGGTTCATTCAGACATTCACTTCTCATCACTCACGTGAGCCTGTTATTCATTCAGTTTGAGTTCCTTCACTCTGTCAAAATGGAGGTGTTGACAGCCGTTGGGAGAGCAGAACCACCCTCCTCACTCCTCCACTGCCCAAACTTTCAACAACACAACTGTCCTCTGTGAAAGACAAGATCTCCAGGTGTGCAGTAGATATGAGGTGTAATAGATGCATGGGTGAAGATGAGGTCCCTGCTTAAGGGAGGTTTAGAGGCGAGGCGAGGCTGAGGTAACTGTTGACGGCAGCTTGCAACCAATATTTTGGCTCTGTTCTTGGAAGCTTAAAATATGTTGTTATGACAGCGAGAAACTCAGACTGCATAACACTTTTCATCTTGCAGAAACCTGGATCAATTAATGTAATTATTAATAGAAAAATGTAAACAGTCCATAATAGAGCACTCAGTAATTTTTTGTTAATGTTGTGGCGGCCAGTATGTAATCATTTTGGATTGACACCTAACGCGATAGATTTAGTTAGGTAGTGCCATACTTATTATTTTAGCAGTCACCCATAAGTCTTTGATTCATTTTATTAGCCCATGATATGTGCTGTTCATTTATAACTTGTCTACAGGCTGCTTCAAGCAAGCAGTTGTCTCTTTAATGCTATTTACAGTTTGTATAAAAGTATACAAAAGGTCCAATTAGATTTTCCAGTCATGAAAACATGTTTTCCCACATGGAAACGGTGACTCAGGATGCACGAAAGAAAGCAGATTTTCATCATATAAAAAAAAAACGCAAATTATGTTTATAATCTTTTAAAAGGCTCCATGGATAGAGTTTTCATGTATTTTGATTGATTACAGACTCAATGAAAGCAATCTTTGAACAGATTAAACAAAACGGAAACAGCTGGCCGAGAAAAAAGCACAAAAGCAGAGTGTCCAAACAAACAGTAAGTCAAGCATTTTAGTTATGCAATACATTACAAATACAAATATATATTTCCAATAATTTTTTATTAATTATTAATTTATTTAAAAGTTCACGTCCATTCCAGAGAGTACTGGAAGTAAACAGATTTGTCCAAAATAGGGACATGTTTGAATGCATTTAAAATGCCATTTTACTGACTTAATTATCTTGACTTGCAAACAGGTGTGAAGACCAATCAGAATGCTGCTATTCTTTGTAAAATTTATTTTAGATTAAAATATGAGGTTGTACACCATATCTTTTGATCCTATATGAATATTCAAAGTACAGAGCACTGATATATGAAAGTAAATACTTAAAATAACTGAGGAAAATCTGTACTATCTGCAGCCAGAGAACATAAAATAAGACCACTGCAATCTCTTCACTAAGATAATTACTATAAATCTAAGATATGTTCCAATGCAAATTTCCATCAACACGAGCCTTTGGGTGACCTCTTGAGCAAGCAGAAGCAGACAAATGTCCAGACAATGACGGCAGTATTTGTGTGTTCTTTTGGTTGTGGCCTTTCCTGAGAACATCTATTGGAGTGGGCTGCTCGATGGACTTTCCTGTTTCTATTCAATCTTTCTTGGTTGAACCTTGAAGGGAAATGAATTAGACTGGAGAACTTGGACTTCCTATCCTTCCTTAGGAACTGTAACCTGTGGAAGCATGTGACTAGGAGTTAGAGTCATAATAAGTGATGGCCATTATGGTGGAAGGTGAAAATATGTACAAATATGGGTTGTAAATGCTCTGACAAACATTCTCTGAACTCATGGGAACACACTTTTCAAGAAAATGTTTGAGGAGTTGTTTTTAAAAGTAATGCATTTTAATGATTTGGCCTACATATGTTTTAGTTCAGCTTAACTATACTTGTCATCAACTTTTATTTTCTTGTTGGAAATTTGCGGTGTGAAATCCTGACTTGTGTCTACATCTGACCAAGCCTATACACTTCCCTATTTTTGTCACTGTATTAGTCATCTGAATTAGTGAGACAATGGGCTTTATTGTGGAATCTAGATACTAAAATGGATTTAATTTAGTCATTTATATGTACCAATTTCATGAAACTCCTAAAGACTCTTAAATGAAGTCATGATCAACTATCTCACTACATAAAAAATACACTACATTAAGTTAGAAATTACAGCTGAATAGTTGAGAAACATCTTTTACTTTTGAATTCTTATGAAGTCCTGTGAAGCATTATATTGCGGTCTAAAAAAAGTGTCTCGTATGGAAACAGAATGGCCTCAATCCTGCATTATATCAAGCATAAAATTGATAATCATAAACGCTCAACTGGAAAAAAGAAACTCTGAATCAATATCTGAAGGTTGAGTAACTCTAAAGCAGGTGTGCTGTTTTCTATACATGTAACTATTTAATAGAAATAACATGGAAATCTAAACAGTCTGCATGTCACACAATATAGTTCAGTTGATTACAATGAATTTTTACAAATTGTAATTTTTGCTGCTGTTTTGTTTAGAAACTCGAAAATGAAGGAGAGTGTTGCTTTGTAGGTGACACTGTGACTTTGCTTTAATTATTGTGAAAGGAAAGCAAAAGTGAGTTTTAATATTGACAATCAGCCTTTTCCTGTCAAATTCATGGGAGTCCTACACTGAAGGCCAGAAAAATAAGTAATTAATTTTACTAATCAATTAACAAGTATTCCTACAATAGAGATGGTCTTAATTATAAGAGAGAGAAAGGGAGCGATCTTAACATTGCTGCTATTAAAAAAAATTAAAACGTTTAATCGGTTAAATTTGGTTGCGACGTCGGGTGACCGTCGGGTGAAAATTCAATGTAAATTCAACGTCTAATGTCAATGTTAAATTGATGTCCAATACCGACATCAGCTGATGTTGATATTTTGTTGTTTTTAGGTTGTGTAACCAAAATCCAATGTTAAGTCAACGTCAAATTGACATCAAATATTGACGTCAACCCGATTTTCATTCGTCAACCTGACGTTACATAGACGTCCGGTGCCTGCTGGGATTAGTCAGTATTAGCCTATTAGTGACACCTGGGCTGCGTTCAGCCCCGACAAAATCGGTGCAAAACGTTTTTTAAATGGAAACGATGGTGCGTTGAACACCCTGTTCTGATGACGCAAGAGTTGCAACTATGGCAGCTGAGAAGGCCATTCTTTGTGTTCTTTTTGAAGAATTTTCGGAGCCTGATGAAATTGGTATAAATGCGTGTTTAATACTGCAAAATACGCTCGATGTTACAGTCACTGCCCTTGCCCTCCAGAATAAAAGAGAACATCCCAATCGAGTGAAGGGATTTGTGGAAACTGTGGTTCCTAATTATTGTGATCCAACATTTGCCTCGCATTTCAGGATGAAAAGACCAACATTTCAGGTGAAGGATAATCCACTTCATACCTCCAAGACTGTGTTATGATCTATATGACCTTATTATTTTTATTGTGAGTATTAGGCTTATCATTATTGCTGATCACTGTTGTTGTGCTATGATATTGTAATACCATTATATAATCAGAGGGGCATAGAAAAGTTTATGAAAGTGTCACTCCACAATACAATAGCAAAATATAAATATGTATAGTATTTTTATGTTACATTAATCAGTATTTAGCACACCTTCCTAAGGAAAGGATATGGACCAGAAGACATTGCAATTACTAAATGATATTTAGACAGACTTAAAGAAGTTCCAGATCTATACTTGTGCTCTTATTATTTTAGTTATTTTGCCTTTAATGTAAATAAACATGTGCAAACAATATACTTGCTCTTGTGAATTTATTTGGATGTTAATTACACTGTGCCAGCTGTCTCTGTAATACCATGTGGTTTATATACATACTGCTGCTGATTGGGCTGACATGTTTGACACACCCACCAAACAAGAGAAAACGTATCTCAAACCCTGTTGCACACCGTTTCCAGGAAACATGTCGTTCAAACCGGAAACCGTAGCAAAACGGTGCACACCGGTTTGAGCTTGAACTTGCCCCTGGTGTTGCTATCATACACTACCACCATGATACCAAAATCAAATCCACATTTTTCAAAGATGTGTAGGAATATTAGTGTTTATCTAATGATTTCCCATTGATAGTCAAATTCAGAGCTAAAGATGGCATTAAAAATGTGAGCATTTGAATGACATCATTGCCAGAGGGTGAAGAAAACGAATGAAACTTTACCAATGTCTATAAAAAGACAACATGGTGTTAAATGTTAATTGCATTATCAGCTAATATGTGAAGCTAACCTCAATTTGATGAGCATCCAAGAAGGGAAAAAATGTCATGGAAAGTCTTTGCCACTTACCACAATTGAGGTTGACACAATTGTATGGCAAACTTTAAAGGGTGATGAAGATGTAAAAAAAAAACATGCCCACCAGCAGTTCACTTTTATGGGTCTGTTCATTATGGAAAATATCTACATTAAATTTGTTATAAATCCTAAACTACTATTTCAGGGGGACCCCATGGAGACGAGAAAATTATGTATTTTGTATTTTTCTTTTTTTAATTCGTTTTAGTTCATAAAGCCTCACCATTAATTAGCCTATATTAATATGAATAATAACAGTTTTCCACCATATGAAAATAAATATATAGATTAGATACTTTAGGCAAATCATGAAAAATGTGATGCTATGGAAAAAAAACTTTTGAAATAGTAACATTTTCCCCATTATTTGCTTATGGTCCAGCGAAGCAGTGAATTATGTTTCACATTCATTCTCACGCAAGCAATACTCTCAAACATTTGAAACATGCTATAAATAGAGATGATCTGAGAACATTAACAAACGCGCTTGCAAGACCGTGGTAATATAGCCACATTCCGTGTAAATTGAGCAGTTGCACTGTATTGCTACGTGACCACTGCACATGCTTCCCACTAATAATCACATTATTAATGTGGACTGGTTTCGCGATAAGATGAGCTAGAGGGCGAATTGTAAAGAAAAAAACGTTCAGTGTTTCAGAGGTACAGAGGTTTCTATGCGTTTATACTTCACACGATCTGAGATGCAGATCAATTAAATTGCCATCTAATTGCTGCTGAGTGGCCAAAAACAACAGCCCACAAGCCAACTGAAATCAAACACTGAAACGGCGAAATAGTTTTGATCCTTTGATAAACCTTTTTTTTTCATACTGAAAACCCCATGCGCAATTCTTCATTTAGGCTATGACCTGAACCTGAACCAGAAGACAATAAATAAACATGTTTGTTCCTCGGGAATTTTTTTTTGAAGAGAAATGTTCAATTTATGACTAAAATAAGACCTGTGTCTAAACCATTGTGATTTTTCTGTTGCTAATAAAGACTACACACAGGACTACAACTGCCACCAGGATGAGAATCGTCCTAGTAATTGTTATCGTAGTATTGTTAGCGACATTAAATAAAAAACAAACAAACAAAGCGGCTTTGAAATTCACATTTGAGGTATTCTGTGTAATTTATATTACAGGTAAAACGTGAAAGTGCGCAACCTTGCGCACAAATCTGGCGTAGCCTATATATTTCAGGTTTGCCTACAAATTGACGTCATAACTGAGCGGCTATTGGTTGGCGGGGTGAGAGGTGAGAGGTGAGAGGTGAAAGGTTACAGCCTGGGTTTGGATGATCAAGCGGGCTGCAGAACAGTGAAGCACACTAGCTTTTGTCCGTATTCGCTTGTTCTGTATGTAGCTGATTTGCGGATAAATCAGCTAACGCATATTTAAGGTAACGGAATTCGTTATTTAACGCAGTTCAATCGCTTTAGATTGTAGTTGGTGTCAGTTCACCCTCAGATAAGTTAGGCGGCTAAGCTAACACAAAGTTTTCGCGGTTGTTCAGTTTGACATCTGATCACGCATGTTAATCAACACAAATCGGTGAAGATAGAACGCATACTTTACATCGTCGTGTTGCATCTCTTTTAAGTGTGTATTCAGTGTAATGGCCGAGAGACCAGAGGACCTCAATCTTCCCAATGCTGTCATCACGCGCATTATAAAGGAGGCGGTAAGTGGCATCGCCGCTAGTTATTTGACCCATACCAGAGACGGACAGTAACTAAGTACATTTACTTGAGTATTGTATTTAAGTACACTTTTTGAGTATCTGTACTTTACTTGAGTAATATTTTTTTCTGGGAACTCATGACTTTAACTTCACTACATTTGAAAGACACATATTGTACTTTTCACTCCACTACATTTCTATCAAGATCCTGAAGTAGAAAGTCGTTACTATGTAGCAGCTTTGAAAGTCAGTGGCTGATTTTTTTTCTTCTCTAAAACGTGACTTTCTTTTTTCAGACAGTTTATCAGTAATCACTCTTGGGGCTACATGAAGTGATTTCCCAGCATTTTTTTAACACTGACCAGTTGCAAATGTGATATAATTATTTACAACAATTCAATAATAAGAAGTTAATATTGTGGTATATATTTAACACATTTGTTTGAGTTAGCAAAATTGTGGTAAGTGAAAATATTAAATATGAAAGCCACAGAAGAACTGTTGTGCGTCTCATAATAAAACACAAAAGGTGTTTGACTAAAGCAGCACTGCACAGACCATTCTGTATATGACATCAAAGTACAGCGAGAGCGATACAGCATTTTTTTTTATTTTTATTTTTATTTATTTTTTGTTTTGATGTCAAATGGGTCTTGCTGTTTTGTTAAAGCAGTGTTGCTGTTGTAAAGTTATACAGCTACAGTTGTGTTGCTGGGTTTTAAAGCAGGTTTGATTTTGTTTCTTCCTTATCAAGTCTGTCTTTACAGGATTTCCTGTCCACTCTGGTCAAATTGGGTGAATGGCTCACCTAGATGGGTCACGAGCTGTGGAGATCACTACCATCCTGCTTTTTTTGGGGGTGGGTAGGGGTGTTAAATAATTATTTATGTTTTGTTTTTTACATTCAATATTCCAGAGATACTACAAGCTAGTCAGTGTATTCAGCAGGTGTAATGTATTCTAAGTTGCTTCAGAAGTATTGTAAGTATTATGTACGACAATAAAACAGTACATTGACATAAAAAAGGAAATTTACTTTTGGTACTTAAGTACTTTTAAAAGCAAGTACTTCTGTACTTTTACTTAAGTAAAAATCTGTCTTTACAACTTCTACATGTAATGGAGTAATATTTGACCAGCAGTATCTGTACTTTCACTCAAGTAATGGAGTCGAGTACTTTGTCCGCCTCTGATCCCTATAAATGAAAGCGTTACATAAATTGTCTCTTTCAGTCTATTATATTGTTTATTATACAAGTCTACCTGTTTTCCTCGTGTTTAGTTGCCGGACGGAGTTAACGTGTCCAAGGAAGCAAGAAGAGCGATATCTCAAGCAGCCAGTGTTTTTGTTCTCTATGCAACATCTTGGTTAGTAGGACGTTCTGTTTTGTACAAGAAACTCTATTCTGGCAACCTACCCAAATGTAATCTGTTTTGTTGACGCCAGTGCAAACAATTTTGCTATGAAAGCAAAAAGGAAGACACTCAACGCTGGAGATGTGATGTCAGCTATGGAGGAGATGGAGTTTGAGCGCTTCTTGCAACCCCTGCGGGAAGCACTTGAAGGTAAATGCTGTATGAAGCACAGGAGTTCAGGTCGAAAGCTGTATGACTTCATAAAAGCATCTGATTTATTCATGTGTATAACTGTTTTGTGCTGACATTTTGCTTTTTTTTAACAGCTTACAAGAAAGGCAAGAAGGAGGCATCTGAACAAAAACGTAAGGACAAGGAGAAGAACAGCACAGATGAGAACGACAAGAGTAGAGATGAAGAGGACGAGCACATGGATGAGCAGGAGGGAGAGAATGAAGGAGAGGAAGAGGATGTGGAGAACTGAGAGGAAACAGGATTGTATAATTGTTCAATTCGTCCTGGTTTCTATCAACTATGGCAAATGGTAGTTTCCACATTAATAGTGGCACAAAGACAAGCCTATGGTACTGAATGTTTTACTTTATGAAATTGAGCAACTGTGGCAACATTCCTGCGGAGCTCCTTTGAATACAGTGAAGTATATTTCAAGAGAAACTGTAGTCTCTTCAAATTCACTTTAATCAGTTATATACACGACACAGTGGCCATAGGATTTTAAGCTAATAAATGTACGGTTACCCGGGTCAAGAAATGGGAAATATTTTATAATTTAGGATGAGACCTAAAGGTGAGCAGCCTGTAGTACTCAAACATTTTGTAAACTAAGTTCAGCAAAATTGTGAATAGTGAAATTTTATACTATGCCAGTTTTTTTCCTTTCAAGTGTCAGGCTTTTGTTCTACGGCAACACATACCTAAGCTTACATACTTTTCTACTGAGTCTTTGAACAACTTAATTCTAGTAAATGTTACCCATTTTTTTCAAATAAATTAATGGATTCCTGTCATCAAATTATATGCTTAGTGTCTCATTGCAAAAAAAGCCAATATCTTCAGTTGAATGCCCTTTAATTGCGTAGTGCCAAAATATGGTAGCCACTAAATAGTACAATATAGTAATATATACACTTCTATAACCAATGAAGTTCTGCTGGTCTCCAGTTCAGTGGTTCTCAACCTCTTTGATGCAACGGTCCCCCACATTGTCTTAGATGTGTCCTCTAGTATTTTTTTCTGTAATTATGACAATGCTGCTTGTTTACAATCTTCAACAGAAATTGGGAAGTTTAAGTTAACTTATGATCCTATGAAACATTCTTTTTCAAAGAAGAAATACAAATTCATTTCACATCTTGATTTGGGTTTTCAGCATTTTAATTAAGCCTCCCGTTTCTGAGAACCACTGAAAGAAATCAAAACACTTGGACTTGTCATTTTAACAGTTTTATTTGGTCTTGAATCCTTACTCCTGCAAGAAAAAAAAAAAAACATTATAAAAGACCAGCAAGTGAATATCCATCCATCCAGGTCTCCTGAGCATAATGGCACTTAATACTTACAGCTGGGCATTCAATTTTGCCACTGTTGATGTCATCAATGACATCATGGGGAGGGCGACCATCAATGGTGCAGCCCACAGACTGAGCTGTGCCTAGAATCTCTTTAATGGTACCTGAGAAACAGGACAAGATCAGTTTGTACGGTCATCTAAATAAAAATTACTCAATCATACATGGTTGTAATTCATGTTCCAGGCTTTTTGGCACAGGGTTAACCACAGAGTTGAGTATTCCTGCTTCCTAGAACTGGGTTTTTATTAGCCTCCTCTGGACAGTACACAGTCCCTTTTACAGACTAGCACAGTGGCGGGAGGCTGATCAATAAATATTCCTCCCAGATGCATAAACTCTTAAACACATACCACTAAGTTCCCTGGCAATAGATCGTGGCCTCATGACACGGGCAACGCTGACGATCTCATCGAAAGTAACACTTCCAGAGTGCTTGACTACAAAAGAAAAGGGAAACATGATACGAACATCAGGACATATAGAATATGCTAGTCACAAATTAATAGCATGTACATTCCCTTTCAGAAGTTTGGGGTCGATGAGATTTTTTAAATATTTTAAGCATAAGTCTCATGCTAAACTCCTGTAACAAATTTTGCTGTAACTTTGAAAAATATAATGCATCCCGGCTGAATTAAAACTTAACGAAACATTAAGGACCTTATGTTTTGACCAAACAATTTAGCAGTTATTTGCATAACTCTTTGTGCAAGGCAAGTCCATTTTTTGTTGTTAAATGGTGTGCCATGTGTTTTCAACTTCTGTAAAATACTAAATGGTTTTTACGGTCACTTCTGATTAATTGAATGCATCCTGGCTAAATTAAAAAAAAATTACAGACCACAAACTTCTGAACAGCAGTGTGCATCATACAACATTTTGGCCAACAAGAAATGGAATAGAACTTGTTCCAGTCCTTTCGGCACAGAGTCAGCCATTAAGTTGGTCAGCCCTGTTTCCTAGAGCTGGGTCACTATTAGCCTTCCTTTGGCAGTACACAGTCACTTTTAAAGACAAGCACAGTGGCGGGAGGCTTACAGTCAACCACAAAAGGCCAGAACACACAAAGACATGATTCCTCCAACACAGAGTATTGAGGTGAGGTAAAAAGCTGCTTACTGTTCTTGACCTTCTTCCGGTCACGAGGAGGTTCCTTCAGTGCCTTGATGATGAGGGCAGAGGCTGATGGCACCACCTCAATCTGGATCAACAACAAAACCTGTAAGCATCTAAAGGCTAGATGACCTTAAGAGCCAATAGAGGCGGAAACACTTTGAAGGCTTACCGCTGCTTGTCTGTTCTGGATGGTCAGCTTCACAGTGATTCGCAGGCCCTTCCAGTCACCAGTGGCCTTTGCGATGTCATCACCCACCTTTTTAGGGGACTGAAGAAAAGAATAGAAAATGAAAAATGAGCACAGCATGGAACAGAGTCAATGTGCTGTGATGCAAGCGGTTTGTTCCAGGCCTTTCGGCACAGAGTTAGCAATCAGGTTGGGACCGCCCTGCTTCCAAAAGCCGGGTCACTATAAGCCTCCACTTTAAGTCGCTTTTACGGACTAGGACAGTGTCAGGGGGCTTAATTATGAAAGAGTATGGGATCAAACAATACAGACTCAACCAAGATGGCTATACTTACAAGACCCAAAGGTCCGATTTTGGGGGCCAGCGAGGAAGTGGCTCCAACCTCTCCACCTGTGCATCTCATGTACACTGGAAAAAGAAACAAGTTAGTGCTTTTACTAGAATTACTACACTTTAACCACAGAACCTGTGTATGCTGCAAGACATTACGTGTGGTGTCTTTCTAAAAGTTTGGAGGGGGACTAAATGAACAAACTTATTCAGCATTGAGCATCATTCAAACAGATCTTAATGCAACATCCTTGGAGGGTCACCTTAAAGTTGCTTTGCAAATAACTCTAAAATGACAAATAGATGGTCATACCTGGCTGATGCGAAACAGGCAGGCCTGTGCAGCATTACATCAAATCTATTTTTATAGCATGTTCTAGTTGGGGTCGAGATTAAAACCCTATTATCGCACACATGCGAAGAGGCACCACCATTCTAACAGACAAATATCCCATCAGACATCACACGGTGGGCCTATGATTTCCGCGATGCGGAAAACTCGGACGGAATCCTGTCATAAAACTGAAGTTACGGCGCACGGCGCAAAGTCACGAAAATTACCATTTGGATTAACAAATTAAAAGCAGGTCAGTACACTTATTAAAATGCGATATGTTCTAGTATCTGTAAATATTAGGCCGCAAACAGACTTGAATATAAAGCCTGTGTGTTCCGCGTGTCTCTGTGAATGAATGGCCCAGACGCGCCATCGTCAAATCACACTTACAGGGCTAACCTCGTTTTAACGTAACAGGTCTTAATGATATTACTACTACAAAACTTAAAACATTTAAGGTATATTTATCAAAAAAAATCCAGAAACGATTTAGCAGAAAACCGTAAATACACAGTATTACTGAAAAAAAGGATACTCATAAAATCAGACGCTTTTAAACGACAAATGAAACCATTAAAACGCAACCCAGAAAAATGGAAAACAGAATTTAGTAAAAATAAAGCTGAATTTGAAAGAAAAAACACCACAGGGTCTTTGTTAAAGAAATCTGTTAAATTGTGCAAGTTTAATGATTAATTAGACAGGCTTTTTGATTAATAAAATGTAACCATTAAAAAGGTCTAGACCCTACAATCACACGGATGGCAAAAAGGGTTCCTTACTCGGTTCCCAGCCTAACCCCAAGCTATGCACTATTACTAGAACCATAGTTTTTGTAGTGAGAAACTTCTAAAACGTTACAACTCCTTAAGTTGAACTGGTTCGAATCTCTAGTCTGGATGGGTAAAAACAACAACTCTCCTAAAGTTGAACTGGTTCGAATCTCTAGTCTGGATGGGTAAAAACATGCTACTCTGACGTTGCTGGTCACTTTTGCTCACGTTGTGCTAAAACGTTAGTTTCCAACTACATACACACATACTGACATTACATGGCATGCAATTCCGTTTTCCTGTAAAACCCGTTCAGCCCAAAAGAAAGCAAACACATTACACACAGAGTAGGGCGCTACAGCTCCGCGAGGTTACAGCAGCACGTGAAGGCGCACGCTCTTCCGGTGTGCTGTGAAACTACAGCAAGCCCGTGTTTCATACTCAAAACATCAAATCGAATCGTTCAAAGCGCCACATGCACGGAGAAGCTGCAGAAAGCATCCCTAAAGATACTGGACAGCGTTCAACATCCACGCCCCTAGGTTAAACTACAAATATTATTGCATGTACACATTCAGCTTAAAGTGGCTCAACTAACCTATACCGTTAATTTTTTTGTAGTTTTACCTTTCTACTCATTTATTAGTCCCAGCACGCAGACAAGGCCGCTCAGACCTAATCAGAAATCCATCAAACGGTTACCGTATTCCAGACATACCGATTTTAATCTCGGTGGGGTCGAATTTAGGAGGCATGGTGTATCAGATAAAGTCGAGCTCAGTTCGAGTTGAATTGGTGAGGATGTCGGATGAACCCGGATTCGGGACGACCGAAAAATGTTGCACCGTCACCACCACAGCGAAAATGAGAAAGGCCGATAAAGTATGGCGCCACCTATATAAAGGTCACGAAGTATCGCGAGAACTGAACAACCTTTCACACTGCGGCGAGGCATTACGTCATTCACAACGTCAGATAAGTTGTTCCTGGTGTGCGTGCGTGCGCGCGCTGCCAGAGAGGGAGTATACTAGGTAACACGGATACATGGTTGATATTGAAACATTTCAAGGAGCCCATGTTTTGAAAAAATTATTTAGCTAGTTTAGCGTTTAATCGCATACATTCGTCTTTTCGCGTAAGGTATGTACATTTATTTATATAGCACGATATTTGGCTTCAAAACCGGGTTTCAGTATCCATGAAAGTCTAATGAAAAATAACGAGCATTTGTATAGTGCTATGAATATCGAGTGATTATAATTTGCAATATAACAAATGTTTGTTTGTGTGTTTCTTGTCGTACTTGACTTTGTTCACGCGGTCCTACTCTGTTTCTGTTTCTGTTTCTTTGGGATTGTCAACACCACAGTCAGTCAAGTCTCACACTAACATCCAGTGGCTTTTGTGGATGTTGTGGGGTTTTGACTAGACAAACAAAATCTCACTGGCTTCAGGATGTTTCTGTTCTCCAAAA
The DNA here is from genome assembly GCA_018155175.1 of Sinocyclocheilus anophthalmus. Lineage (NCBI taxonomy): Eukaryota > Metazoa > Chordata > Actinopteri > Cypriniformes > Cyprinidae > Sinocyclocheilus > Sinocyclocheilus anophthalmus. Next base: position 385,438 of record JADLZN010011577.1, read on the forward strand.
AGAAGAAACCTAGTGAGGATTCCATAAAACGCCTGGAGTACCAGCTGTGCTTGGTGAGTTTCTAGTGTAAGTGGCTCTTTTTTTAGCAGCATGTCTACTGTCATATTGCACTGCATCAAATCTTAACACACATGCTTATGGTTTGTGCAGGCCAAAGAAGCAGGTGCTGATGATATTCTGGACATTTCTGCCTGTGAGCTTACAGAGGTGAATTACAGAAGTCCTAAAATCATTATTTACATATTGGTGAAATGCTCATCTAAGACAGAGGATGAATTATTGCTAGATATCTGAGATTCCTTCCATATCGCAACAGTTGTTACACTATGCTTGTCTGCAGGTTCCCTCCAGTGCCTTCTCCATATGTAAAGTCCTCCAGAAGAAAGTGAGTCTATTTACTGCAGTGTTTTTTTCTTCTTCTGAACTTTTGGTGGTCAGACGGAATAGATCTTTCACAGCACTTTCCACTTTAACTGCAGGTCTTCATTCTTCATGGAAATGGCCTGAGGTCAGTTGTTCCTAAAGGTTGCTGCATTGGTGCCTTAGCAACTTTAAAGGTGAGAGAATTTGATTGATGACGACAGTGCCAAGCAAATAACCATTTTACACTTCTGTCCAGTGACAACATCTCTGTGTGTCAATTCTTAAGGTGTTGGACCTGCATGAAAATAAGCTCACATCACTTCCTGATGACATTGGGCAGCTTTTGTCCTTACAGGTATATTTATTGTATATGAACAAAGCTGATGTGATTTGATGTTTCTTACGTGGCATTTGAAAACAATACTGTTATTGATGCTGATTCGTAAAAGACCTGTTGAAATAATTCAGCATATATCACTATGTAGCGCTAGGTAGGTTATATGTCAATAGTTTGGGGTCACTAAAAAAAGTTTTCAGCAAGGGTGCATTCATTTGATCAAAAGTGATAGTAAAGACCTCTAGTAAAAAGCAATACAACTTTCTATTCCTCAAAGAATACTGAAAAAATGTATCATGGTTTTACAGGAATATTAAGCAGCGCAACTGTTTTGAACATTGACAATAATAAGACATGTTCCTTGAGCACCAAATCAGCATAGAATCAGAGTAGAAGGATTTCTGAAACTGGAGTCGTTGAAAAATGTTTAAAAAACCAACTTTGTCATCACAGTAATAAATTACTTTTTAAAAATATATTATGATAGAAAGCAGTTGTTTTATAATATTTCACAATATTACTGTTTTACTGTAGTTTTTTATTAAATACCGCCTTGGTGAGTATACGAAGCTTCCATCAAAAACAATAAAAAAATAAATTCTCTAGAGCAAGGAACAATTTTCTTTAAATCATTTTTAATTGATAATTAGTATCCTATTTATTGCTTACATACAACCTTGATTTCTTCTCTAAGGTGCTGAATGTAGAGAAGAATCGCATAAAACAGCTGCCGGACTCTATAGGGGATCTACGGCATCTACAGACACTTAATGTGAAAGGTTTGTTTTGTGCTTTTTAAAAATGTTTTTGCGCACAAAAAAGTATTCATTAATATCCATTTTTTAGCATCTTCATTAGAGCACTGCAGTAGATTCCAGGTAGTTATTAACCTGTTTCAGAGAGATTTTGTTCTGTTAAAGAGTTTATTTTAGGCCTTTTAGGCACTATTTTACATCAAATTAAATGGTGAAAAAGCCTAAACCATTTAAATTAACAAAATGTTTTGATGGGTATAGAGAACAGCCTTACTGTCATTCCTGTGTCTGTGGGACGCATGAGCAGCCTGCGTACACTGGACATAAGTGAGAACAGCATTAGAGAATTACCTAAAGAACTGGCCAGTGTTCGCACTTTGGAAGTGAGTATTTTAAATCTTATGCCTGTTTAAGATAAAGATGTTGGAGTATATTTATACAAGCTCAAATGGCAATGTGACCCCTGCAAAGACATTGTCATGTCTGTATGTGTGTATGTGGTGTGGCAGAGCCTGATCCTAGACGCACAGGTTATGAGCTATCCACCTGCGTCAGTGTGCACCACCGGCACAGAGGAAGTTCAGTGCTACCTCTGCTCAGGTACAGATCTGCTTTCACAGACACTGAGCAATCTTTTACACAATATTCTGTAATTGCAGACTGATAAATACAGATTTTGTACAATACAGCTTATGCACAAGATCTGGTTAAATATTATTGTAACCATGTGTGACGGTAGAAGGCCATTCTGTGCAGCTGGTTTGTTTAGTCATTTCATAATTCATTTTAATGGGATTTAGAGATGGGTCTGGAGTATTGCCCTCCATCTCAGTATCTCCTGACTGTGCTGGAGCATGATGGAGGGAAGCAGGAGGTGGACTGTGTTGATGGTGAGGAGAAAGCCTGGCAGGTCAGTCATCACTATTTATCAACCATTTCAAACAGTGCCCCAAAATATTGTGTAGCCATTTGATCTGTGAATGTAACATTTTCTATCCGACACTGCAGAGCAAATTCATGGACTATGAGAAAAGAAAGGTATGTTTAATTTGGTTTCTTTTTGTTATTGTTGGATCATCCAGTGAAGTAGTATTTATCTCATTCTCTCTGTTTCTCCACTAGGAGCAGAAACAGCTGGAAAAGTTGATCTTTGAGAAAGATTTTGAAGAGAAACAGAGAGAGCACACTCAGCTCTTCCTCCTCAACAACTCCCGCAAAGAGGATGTCTTGCTGTCTGTCAAACTGGTAAACATTTTGATTGTAGAATTACAAAAACAATCTGTTGTACAATATGTTTTTTTTCGCCCCCGAAAGAAGTCAGTCTGGTCAATGCTGCTTTATTTGATTATAATATATTAATATAGTAACAATTATAATTGTCAAATATAACATTTAAATACTTTTTGTTTTTGTATTTTATAGAAGTCTTCAGTGTTCCATGATCCTTCAAAATAATGCTAAATTGCTGATTTGTGCTCAAGATAATTGCTTATTATTATCACTGCTGGTTATAATATTATAAAATAATAATAATATAATTTTTTGTGGAAACTGTGAGACTATTTTCCGCATTCTTTGATGAAAATTAAAAAAAAAAAATATTTGAAATAGAAACACTTTGTAACATTATAAATGTCTTTACTGCCACTTTTGATCATTGTAATTTGTCCTTGCTGAAGTAAAGTATTAGTTTAAAAAAGTCTTTTGAACTAGCTTAATTACACGTAGCTGAAGTAGGTGTCCACGTACTATGCCCCTTTTTTTGTTTTTAAAAAATCTAGCTAATAAAAGCACATTTTCATTTACCATGGCCATTTATTATCAGAAAGACATGTCTCTGTGCTTTTCTGTCTCTCAGGAGCAGCAACGGTTGGAGTTAGGTGTGTCTCAGCAGCAGAAGGCCCAGGAAACAGAGAGGCTGAAAATACTGGATAAAGTACGTCTGGCAGAGAGCAATATCATGAGTCGCATCTCTGACCTCCTGCTTGATAACAAACGGTGAGGGTACGGTGTGAACCACTTTTGAAATGCCTTGCTTTTTCAGTAGCTATCATTATCACTTTAATTATGCTAAGCCCATTAGTATTGTGTAGTTGAAGTGTCGTTATTTATTGTGCATTTGTGCTCATTTGGTTATAGCCAGGCAAAGTGTGCCGAGTTTCTGCAAGCTCTGGAGGAAGACCGGTGAGTGGAAATTATGCATGGGTCAAACTCTCTAATGGAATATGGGCTCCTGCCATCAATGCAGCTCTTGCTAAGTGAATTTCTTTCTGTCTAATGGCGCCACTTAAGAAATCCTTAGCCCAGATTTAGTGCAAGCAAGTACTGAGCTGTTTGGACAGTGCTACTGCTGTGGTGCTGCTACAGCACACAGAGCTTTTGGCCCATTAAAGTTCAATGTTTACTGTTACATTCATGTATTTTTGGAGATGTCAGAAAGACCTGGAGTGCTGCTTTAAGTTGTGGTTTCACAAACACTGCAGCGGGGTGTTAGTTGTTTGTAAGATATACATTACCGTTCAGAAGTTTGGGGTTGTTAAGATTTTTAAAATATTTTTGAAAGAAGTCTCATACGTTCACCAAAACCACATTATTTGATCAAAAATACACAAGTATTATGAAATTATTTTAAATAGATTTTTTGTAACATAATAAATGTTTTTGCTGTCACTTTTGAACTATGTAATGCATCCTAGCTGAAAAAGTAATAGTAATAATCATTTGATAAAAAAAAAAATATTACTGACCCAAAACATTTGAACTGTAGTGTATATAGATGTTACAAACAAAATGGTGAAATCTGGGACTTACCTTGATGTTTTTTTCTGTTGCGTTGAAACAGTTATAATGTGATTTTTTTTTTTTTTTTTTTTTTTTTTAGTATACGGATGGAACCCTTCTTGCCATCAACAGGACGAAGCCAACTCTCTTAGGATACGGAGTGCAATGATTTTAGAAATTACATTTATCATTAAAATTATAATTTTATACAAGCTGATCAAGACAAGTTGATGAGTTTGGAACTCATGCCCCCCCTTTTTATCAGTAAAAACGAAAGTCTCAAAAGCCCAAATGAATAATATTTAAAAGAAACTTGGCTATTTGCAGTGGTACTGAAGAAGACTACATGTTTGCAGGTGCCATGCAGAGGATGCTGTCAGAGAGCTACTCTTTAAGGTTACTGCAGGAGGCCAGGGAAGCCAAGACACAGATTCTGGTGTCTGAGACCTGCAGGAGGTGCTAAAAAATTTATGAGTATTCATTTTCATTCAGCAATGAGTAAACTGTCCTATTTTTTCTTGTGTACTAATTTCTCTTTTTTCCCTTCATTTAGTTTGGACTATATGGATAAGAAGTTTGACCAAGTGTTGTCCCTGCAGCAGCTAGACAAAAGCAAAGCCATTAGTCAGATCCTTCAAGAGGTAACTATTTAAATCACTAACATACAATGTACATAAATTAAAAACTAGTATTAAAAACGAGTTTGCACTCCATCTGTCCATTCACTCCACAGGCAAAATACATGAATGAACTATAGCATATACAGCTGGTGCATTGTTGGTGTAGTACGTCTAGAATGATTAACCCTAATTGGCTCTTTGTCTGCAGGAGGAAATGCAGAAGGCCGCCTTTGAAACCCTCCAACTCCAGAAGGACAGTGTGCATGCTTATATCCGTAATCAGGTATGCTTATTAAAGTTTCCTTTAGGATAGAAGAGGCAATAAGACCCCACAGATACAGTGATTTATATCATACTACTGGTTGATTGAAGGAGTTTCAACTTTATCAGCACTGTCATTTATTAACATATACACTACCATTCAGAAGTTTGGAGTTAATGGTTTTTTAAGAAATCTCTTATGCTCACTAAGGCTGCATTTATTTGATTAAAATGCTGTAAAATAGTAATACAGTTTAAAATAACTGTTTGCTGTTTTAATGTATTTAAAAATGTCATTATTTCTGTGTTACAAAGAATTTTCCGCAGCCATTACTCCAGGCTTCTGTTCCAGCCTGGGTCATAGAATCATTCTAATATGCTGATTTGGTGCTCAAGAAACATTTCCTATTATCAATGTTGAAAATTGTGATGCTTCTTATTTTTGTTGTAAAGAAAAACATTTATTTGAAATAAAACATATTTGTAATGTTCTAAATTTAAATGTTACGGTGAATTTTGATACATTTGAAGTGTCGTTGCTGAATAAATGTATTAATTTCTTAGAAAAATAGTTATTGGCCTCAAACTTGGTAGTATAATCATTAACAAAGTTATTCAGTGGGTATTTTGTAGTCGGTTAGAGTAAGCAATGTTTCAGATGGTCTTGTGTAGTCATTCTAGTCATTAAAAGCTTTTTTTGGTTTCAGTCAGCCCATGCTTCTCACATCCCAACTTTCATTGGATGCAGAACCCAAAAGGTGGCTGTTTTATCATGTCTCCATGGGGCCATTCACACCCCTACTGTATGCTTGTATCCATAGATTAAACTCATAGAGGCAGAGTTAATGCAGCTGACAAAGCTGGAGGTTAAGAGGAGGAATTTGGACACTGAGAACCTGCAGGTACGTAGCAGCAGTAGATGATGTGGGTGGTTTCCTGTCAGTGCTTCATCATGCTGTGGAGTGTAGAGCAGAGTAATGATGAGTCTGTCATCGCACATCACTTCTCTTGCTTGTTTTTACATCTCTCTTTCTCTCTCAGATTACTTGGTCATTTCATCCCATTTCTGTTTTATATATCATGCTCCCACCACCTCTATGAGTTATCATAACATTCTGGGAGTGAATCCCTTGTGTGGTGTGTGTGTGTGTGTGTGTGTGTGTGTGAGATAGGAGGTGCTGGCTGACCAGAGGACTGCTCTTACTGACCTGCTGCAGCAGTTACTCAAACAAAAGGACCAAAGGAGGAGGGCTCGGAGGTTTTGGTGATGATTCGTCCCACTCCTTGTTTCTCAAAAGAGTCAGAGGAAATTGGATCAGTTCACTGAAACATTTCACATGCTTCAGTCATTGTTGGAAAAATCACATTTGTTCCTGTAATATTGGTCTGAACTAGCGTTTTAAATTTGGTGTAAATGTGAATGGAAAAATATCATCCTATGCAAACATATTTAATGGGGTCATATGATGCTATTTTCAAAGCTCATTATGTTGTGTATTGGGTGTAAGAGAATATGTTAGCATGCATTAATGTTCAAAAAATGCATTCATTTTCACGTACTGTTCATTATTGCAGATCCTCTATCTGAACCTCTTTCTAAAACGCGTTGATTTCTACAAAGCCTCTCCTTCGAAAAGCGCAGTGTGCTCTGATTTGCTACTTGAGCGTCCAGTGTGAAGCAGAACACGTAGTGAATCTTTTGGTCATATTTTTTTCGCCACCCATTTCTAAGCAGAACGAGGATACTACATTTGTACAAAATCCACTCTGCTGCCATTGTGTCGTAGGAAGGACAAAAATATGTTTTCCTCTACACTTTCCAAACTCCGCATTTGAACAGTCAATAGCAAATTATAAAACACACTTACGGGCTCTGATTCAGAAGCTCCAGATTGTCCTAGCAAAGTTGGAATTGCCCCATTTTTTTAGAAAGAGCCTTTCTGCACAGCCGGCCCTGTACTCTCCTAGGTTCAGGAAACTTTGCTGCACACACTCGAATATTTTGGGTTGTACTGTTCTGGAACAGTGTTGTGAATAAATGTTAACCACTGACTCCTAAATGCGTCCACTTTCAAAAGGCCAAAAAAAGTGTTTTTGCTGTCGCATAGAAACACAAAGCATCTCCACAACATGGTGGCAACAACACTACTGCAATACCTCAAACCACTCCTTCTTTCTTTGCGTGAACATTTGAGTGGCATTATGCAAATATTTCCACATAGTAATTTAGACATGTGAGAGAGAATTCAATCGAGGCGTTTTCGGGCGGTCTGGATCAGCCTTCTCTTTTAGATAGAAAAATTCCTTTTGTGGGAGACTTTAAGCTTTGTAACTTAGCAGATTTTATACATGCACAAACATCTACAAAACACACTAAAGAAAAATGAAAACATGAAAAGGCATCATATGACCCCTTTAATATCAAAAGAATACATGTTATTTAGCCTTTAAAATTACTTTTTATTTAATAGTTAAACACATTTATTTATATAGTTCCGTTCTCATTTTATTTTATTGCCATGCATTGTGTTTTGCTGCTTAATTTCTGTAATTCGTTAGACATATTATTATCTGAAAAATACACATTAAATCTAACAGCCTTTAAAAAACAGACCAGTTTGAAAAACCCTGCATTATACCTCACTGATGTGGAAAAAATGACGTCAAATTCTGGCATGGTAGTCTCCACTAAGTAAACAAGCAAGCAACATAGTATTGAATTTGCATAGGACTTTGATAAAAACTACAGATGCTTATGTATGATTCTTGTAATTTGTAAGCTATGGTGCTGAGGATTTTTTGTTTTTTTTGCTCTTCAGGTGGAGATGGACCAGAAAAGTGAATCCAATCAGCAGAACTACTGGATGATCCAATATCAGAGGCTCCTGGATGCCAAACCTCTGTCTCTGCGGATGCAGGTTAGAGCAGCTCTCCTACAGGTCTAAAGATCCTGGGTTTAAATCACAAAATCAGACACTCTGCTGACCTCTCCTTTCTCCACAGGAGGCAGCTGTGGATGGGGATCTGGGGAATCTGCTGTGTAAACTCTCTGCTCAGCACTACCTGCCAGTCATAGCTCACCACAGAATCACTGCTGAGGCCTTGCGACACATGACCACCAAAGACCTTAGGAAGGTCAGTCACCATTCCTTCTGTGTTTTACCACACAGAAGTTTTATAGTAGTATTTAAGTGTGTCTCTAAGAATTTGTCATCACCGGTTTATGTCCATTAAAATCATTTCTGTTTTATTACAGTTGGGGATTAATGAGGTTGGCGTGCAGAAAGCTCTTCTCCACTGGGCCAGAGAACGCACTCTGTCTGACCGTAAGAGCATATATTTTCAATCAAGGACATAATTAGTAGACATTTGTGAATTCTGCTCAGTGTTGTTTTAAGTTGTGATTGAGGGTATCAAAACATGTTTGTCCCTTCAGCATTTCCTAAAACTGCAAAAGAGAAGCAGGAAGCTGGTCCATCCACTCCAAGTGCCCCACTTCAACAGCAGCTCACTCCTCCACTGACCCCCAACACCCCCCTCACCCCCACTGCCCCAAGTCCTGATAGATTTAGCAGTTCCGAGTGTGTGGTGTGCATGGAACATGAGGTAAGGCAAAAGATTATTACAATTCTCAATTCAATTTGAAAATATTTTTAAAAGAACGTTTGTTTGAAATAGAAATTCTTTGTAACAATGTAAGAGTTTTGCTTTCAGCAGCTTTGAAAGAAACCATAATTTCCTCTCCTGTTCTGTGTCACAGTCACAGGTGATCTTCCTGCCGTGTGGGCATGTATGCTGTTGTCAGACTTGCAGCAATGCCCTGCAGTCCTGCCCTCTGTGCCGTGGCTCTATATCTCAGCGCGTCCGTCTTTACCACGGCTGAAGATGGAGAGCGTCCTTCCATGGTCAGCATCATACGTCATGTGTCGTTGTTGTTCCTTCCTCCCATTTGCTGCATGAAATCATAGTATGTGAACCTTCAAGCACTTTAGAACATACTGGATTTTTTCTTCCACTCCCACTTCAACTACTAGCCAATCAAAAAGGAACTTATACAGCAAGATCCAAGCTTCCAATGGGAAGTTTTATTGTTCATCATAATCTAGTCACTTTCCAAGAAATTAAAAGCAAGAAAGTATTTATAACTCAAATCTAATAGGATGACTGTTGTGAGCTTTAGTATCGCCCTTAATGTACCTACTCTAAGCACTTGTGACCCACTACATTTTAAATATCTGCATGTTCTCTATAGTAAAGCTAAATCTTCATTCACTCACCACAGTCCGCCTTATGCCCTGCCCTCCATGTTATTCTAGCGTCATCGTAGTACAGTAAGATCACATTTATCACCATTCAGGGATGTTCACACCAAGGATGATAACTGTAATTATAAAGTTTTAATCATCATTCTAATTTTATGAGAATTGGGTTATCACCTCCACACCTATAATGATAACTCACAGAGGAACTATATAATTCGACTCCTAGATCACAACAATTTTTTCCAACTGATGAATGCCAATCAGAATCTGCCTGACTTGAGCATGTAAAGTGGAAGCTGACAACGTAGCGCACACTTATAATAAACAGAACGTTGCTGTCCGTTGGTGTGATTGGCTTACTTATGAATTATCGTTTCTTACCTTACTGTTCTCTGTGTGAATGGGCCTTTACCCTGCAGTTCCAGTAGAGAGTATTTTAATACTTCAACCAATTGTTAGTCAGTGTCTTATTACATTTAGTGTAGATTTATTTTCATTTCATGTGACTCTTTGAATACATTTTAATTTACAGAACAGAGCCTTATAAAGACTTCAACATTGAAATATTTTGAACTGACTTTGCAACACAGCATAATCGGAAATTATAGGTTGAAGCTGAAACCTTTCTGAAGGCACTGTACTTGCTGTATAATGCTCCAAACACTCATCCTAACAAATGCATGGTCAGTCCTTTTACACTGTCGACTGTCCAGTTTCAGCAACTTCAAATATTGCACACACGCGATAGTGTTTCCTAAATCTGTGTACTTCTGTGAACCTCTCTTCGTCCAAGTGCTCTTATATGCAAGTCTGCTTCTCACTGAACATGCACAGAATGAAAAAAGAACTTAATCTGTCTGTAAATAAAACAATATTCATTTAATTTCTTATTTCAAGAAAGGAGCTTTAAGTGTTTATCAGCATGATAAATCACATCACAAACTTTTAATCCGAGTGCTTTGTGTGATAGTTATGCTTTATGGATCAGACTGGACAAATAGTATTTTATTTGCTGTGGATCTGTAATTTAAGAAAGAAAAAAAATGATGAAAGCATCACAATGCTTAGTAGAATGTGTAAAAGGAGTTACTGTAGTATAAACTACCTTCTGATGGCAGGTTATTATTAACTTATATACACACCGTAGTCCTGCTCTTATTTTATGTCATAAGAACTGATAAAGAACTGGTGTTCCTGTGGCTCAGTGGTAGAGCAGTGCAAAATGTCGTGGGTTCGATTCCCAGGGAACACACATACTGGTAAAAATGTATAGCCTGAATGCACTGTAAGTTGCTTTGGATAAAGCGTCTGCTAAATGCATAAATTATAAAGTTTCTGGTCATTTTATACAACACAAATTACACTTTATCTGTGATGACAAAGTGAGATTGAATCTATGTTACATTAATTTACAATATATGTGCTGCCATTTCATGGTTTCATTTGTTGTCTATATATTCAAAATAAAAATAAAAATTTTTTTAGGTTTTATAATTGTACCCAGCCAACCACATCCATTAAAGTGCTGCCTATTCATTTTTAAGTGTTGTCACACCTGTCAGGCCTCTGCTAAATAAACCTGCTAGACAATATGCTCTAGTGTCCTTTTATAATTAAAAGGTGTATTTTTGCAACAGCATGACTGTCTAGATACATTTATTTATATATAAAATATCATAATTGTTAGTTAACAATTGTTAGATTTTCCATTTACTTATTACTCCTTGCCTAGTGTCATTTTTATTTACATGTTTTCAATAAGCACTATTAGTCCACATTCGTATGTCTGAAATGTCAAGAAAGGGGGTTTCCCCCCACCCCCCCCCCCCCCCCCCAGCCCAGAAAGTTGTTAGATTAGTCTTGATTTGCAATATTTTATTAGGGATGGCACAATACCATTTTTTCAGAAACGATCCCTCCGCACCAAGAGTAGACAATACCGGTCTGATCCACTTTTTTTTTTTTTCTAATACCTCGGTGTGTGTTGACCTGATCGTCACTTCTTTTGTGTGTTAAACACAATCTACTAAATATAGACAACTTAATTATAAAGAAAATCACACTAACAATTTATAATCATCTATGAAAAAATACTTTTCAAAAATTAAAAATACTTACATTATAACTAGTTAGTGATCATTCAGCAGCAAAATTACTCTAACAAAAGATGAGTTCCACCACTAATTTAATAAATCTAAACATTTAAGAAAAACATTATAGTGGGGAAAAATAAAGTAAATAGGTGAAAGCTGGTACATGTTACCATTGCCTCTTTGTATTGTAATATACCTTTTATTGAAAAACAGTAATATAATTATATATAAATATATGCATCAATAATCCATTTCGTTTAAATTATAGCACAGTATTGGCAGCAACATATATAGAAAACAGAACAAGAAGGCTATTACACTCTTTTCATGCTGCAAATTATTATAACTGACGCCACCAATACATAGCTCACGCCGCACTTACCTCACATCCCGTGCGCATAATGATGCACTTGAAGCAACAGAGTCAGCAGCACACAGCGCTCCGCATAGAAATTTCAGTACTGATCATATGTTTAAAGGGGTCAAATATATGCGATTTCAATTTTTCCTTTCTTGTTTGAAGCTTTTGGTGCATAAAGAAGATCTTTAAATTTGCAAAGACTAAAGTCTCAAATCTTAGAGATATTCTTTATAAAATTTAAGATTCAACCACGCCTACCTAAAATGGCTCTTTCTAACATGCCCCCACATATCTACGTTACTATGTGCTAAGATTTGCATAACGTCGCCCAAATGCTCACGCAAAGAAAGACGCATACTTTAATTCATACCTGTCGTAATGTGCCAGCCGCCGCCTTTCCGGAAGGCTCTGTGGGTTCGGTGTGAAAGCAAACTACTTTTTTGGTCTTCCCAAAGAGGACCATTCCGCTTCGTCATGCCTAGAGCGGTATCTTGCTGGTCGCTAGGAAATACATCAACTTTCGCGCTGTTAGATACCCGTGCGGCTTTCAACCGTGGACGAATCGAGTCCCAGCCCTTGTTCATCACATGTGTTTGCAAGCCCCCGCCGCCTCCTATCGCTATAACTCCTCGTTCTCAGCCCGCTGGCCTCCGGCACTCAAGGCTGCCGGCCTCCGCTCCCTCTAGCAGCCCCGTGTGTTTTCGTTGTGAAAGCGAAACTTATTTGTTTGGCCTTCCAAAAGAGGACAAAAACTAGAAATCAGTGGTTAAGTTAGATTTACAACACTTTCCAGAACATTTTAGCCCAATAAGTCAATGTTGCAGCCATTTTATGGAGCTGCTTTCTGATCCTGGAGTAACTAAATGCCGGCTGTATCTGACTCAGACTGCTAATCCGTTTATCATTTAAGGATTTGCACTGATGATTCAAACTCAGTTTTTTGAGCATTGTAGAGTAGCGGCTTGTTTCGAATTTCTCCGATCACAACTGCAGACTGGTTTTATGTTTACGCGGCGCCTGCCCTCACGCTAAGAAGACAGTAATAAGTCATTATAACGTATTATTTCCCATTGGATGCACAAATGCCTCGTTTGTAATGGTTTTCAGTTTTTGAATGTCCCTCCGTCCGAACAGGCACACCATAAGTAGCCGCGTAACATTTCCGTCACACGTGTGAGGTATTCGGCCAATCACAACGCACTGATAGCTGGCCTATCAGAGCACACCTCGCTTTTCAGACGGATGATCTTTGTAAAATCGATCAGAAAGGCGGGGCATAGAGGAGAAACAATAATGTACATTATGTGGAAATGTGTTTTTTGAACCTTAAACTGCATAAACTCATTTTATTACACCAAATACACAACATAATTTCTTTTTAGCAACATCATATGACCCTCATTTAATCTGTGCGTTAGTTTATTGAGCCTTTTCTTTTCACATTTTTAAATTTCAGTTACTGTGCACGTGAAGAACAATTCAATAGTGCTCTCTACTCCAGTGTAGTGATCTAACAGACACACGGTAGAAAGTAACATGATTTAGAAACAGCACTAAACTCCAGCAAAATAAAGTCCTTTTATGCAAAACCACTGATGTTTATCTACAGATCAAGTATAATAATAGAACATTGAATCATCTTGGAGAGAGTTTCATCGTATTGACTGTCGTAACTGAACACGACACGCAGTTTGAATGCTGAATGTAGGATGACTGACAGCCGCAGCGGATAGAAGGTTACGTGAAACTGAATTAAGGGGTCAATGGTTTTTTTTTTTGGGAAAAGATTTCATTTTTTCCTTTCTCTTTAAGTGTTACAAGCTCTTGGTGCATAAAGAATATCTTTAAAGTTGCAAAGACTAAAGTCTAAATTCCAAAGAGATATTCTTTATAAAATTTGAGTCAGCCACGCCTACCTAAAACGCATCGTTCTAACACACCCCCACATACAGTACCTACGTCACGATGTGGGAAGATTTTCATAACGCCCCCGGCCAAATGTTCACGCAAAGAATGAAGGTGTAACTTTTATTCTCGCTGTCGTATTGTTGACACTGCAGCCATATCGTGAAGGCGCTGTGTGTTTAGTTGTAAAAGCGAAACTACTTTGTTTTCCAAAAATGGACACGACTAATCGTGTTAAATTTTGTTTTACAATACACCACTGTTCCAGAACATTTAACCCAATATTCGATGTTTGCAGCAGCCATTTTATGGATGACTGATTTCCTTATCCTGGTAGAGTAGACTACAATGCTGGCTGTTCTGAGTCACAGACTGTAAGTACGTTTTTTTTTCATATTTAAAGGATTTGCCACTATTGATTTAAACGTGAGTTTTGTGCAGTGTAGAGTAGCACTTGTTGTTTTTAATTTCTCCGATCACAAATGCAGACAAATGGTTTTATGTTTACGCGGCACGATGCAATGCGTAAAGACAGTATAAGTCATTATAATCAGTAATTTTGTCCCCACTGTATGCAACAAATGCCTTGTTTATAATGGGTTTTAATGTTTTTGAATCATCGCTCCGGCCTGACAGGGCATCATCACAATATGGTAAGAAGTGTAACATTTCCGTCACACGCTTGAGATATTCGGCCAACCACAACGCACTAGACAGCTGGCCAGTCAGAGCACACCTCGCTTTTTCAGAACGATGAGTTTTGTAAAAATTTACGCGTTTCAGAAAGACTGGGCATAGAGGAAAAAAAATAATGTACAGTATGTGGAAAAAAAAAAATTTTTTAACCTTAAACCGCATAAACATTTCATTACACTAAATACACAAAATAATGTTCTTTTTAGCAACATCATATGACCCCTTTAATGACTTAAATACTCATCTGTACCTCACATTAAACTATGGAACGGTCTCAGAACACTTGAAATATAGTGCACGGAAACTTTATGGTGCTTTATAATGTTTTTGTGCCTTTCGGGAGGCTTAAAACCACGAGTATAAACTCAAACTATATCGTCATTTGGCTCGGTCTCGTCTGACCCGATACCCCACAGCAGAAAATGCAGTATTGGGAGGCAAAAAAAAAAAAAAAAAACGTCACCCGACTGAATATCGGATCGGCGCACCCCTATATTTTATAATTATAAATAAAACCCAAATACTAAATTAGATAATGTTCTGAAAGAAAAATGTTCAAACAGACTCAAGCAAATATTACATTTATGTGTATCTAGTTAACTTTACTTGACTTGCAACCTTGTTAGTCATATGCAGTCAGGAGGACGCCATTGTTATGGATCAGAGTTCTTCCAGTTGAATGACTGAAGAACTGCCTGCTTTGTATCATTGGGAAAGGCTCAGCTGCCCATTGATTGGACATTATTTAGCCTCCTTAGCTGTGATTGGACAGTACCAATTCACCTTTAGGATCTCAATATGTGAACCAATGCCTATGGTTGAACAGACTGCAATATGCAGGTGTTCTGATCTACCGATTGTTCTGTTAACATAAATAATTCATTTTTAATGTTGGCCTTTTCCCTCGATTTCATTGTTTTCCTTCTGCATGTTTTCCATTTGCAAACACTCTTCAGTAGACAAGTACTCTTCCTCTGCTTTATCTTCATCTACGTCTGATTCAAGCTCCCAAGGTTCTGAGAGAAGTTTCATGGTGATATTCTGCAAAGGAAAAGCAGACATCAGCAAGACCAGAAATCATTATCTACATGGTCATCAAACCTCGACCTGATTGGTTGGACAGTACCTCGATGGTGTTTTGGAGAATCTCGAGCACTGTGTGTCCACTGTAAGATTCCTGCGAGTCAAACTCTGTCCTGAGAGACTGAAACACTCCATTCATCACTCGTTTCACCTGCACCAGAAACACCAGCTCAGTTTCAGGTTTAGACTTCACTATAGAAAAATAAGAGCTTTTTAACCCTCAACTGTCTCAAACTGCTTTTTATTATTTTGTGATGTCTTATTTAGATTCTCATTTTAAAATATATAAAATAAAAGGTAAATAGAAGATTAAAGGGATTCTCCACCCCAAAATTAAAATGCTCTCATTTACTCACCCTCATGCCATCCTAGATGTACGTATGTATATGATTTTCTTGACGCTTCAAAAAACATGGGGAATGAACATGATGGTAATCCATTCGACCCCAGTTGTTGAATCAGTGTCTTCAACTTCAACTTTTTTTTAAACCTGCAAACCTTCCAGCCAACTGGACTCACAAAAAGATTGATTATTTTTTCAAAAATCTTTGTTTGTGTTCATTTGAAGAAAGTAAGTCATACACATCTGACAACATAAGGGGGAATAAATGATGATAGCTATTTCATTTTTTGGTGGAGTATCCCTATAAAAAGTTAATATACCTGCTTCATGAGTGGTTCAGTGGATTATCTGGCTTTTTTGAGCTTGATAAAGAGATGTAGGATCTCCTGCTGACTTCTCTGATGCTGTTCCTCCTGCGTCAATAAAAAGCGCTCCCGCTGTACCTGCCACTTCCTCTTCCTGTCTGACAGGATCTGACAGAGAAAACAGTATGATGCTTGAATACACTTATTGAAGTATTAATCAAACCAGTTAAAGCCTTTTGTATACACTCATATCATACACACCTGATCCAGATTCTCCTTTTCAGCCCTCAGATCTTGCATCTCCTCATCCATGTTTTGTATAATGGCTTCCATCTCTTTGCACTTCTGCTTCTCTGCCCGCCACCGCTGCTCAGACTGTTCTCCTTGCTTCACAAGTTCTAAAAACACACATTATCTAGACCAGGGGTCATCAACAATGACGACTTGTTCCATAATTCTTATTCATGAACAACTGGAAAAGTCATGGGGCCTTTGAATATTGTTGTGAAAAATGGGAGACTTGGAGTCAAAAAGGTTAAGAACCGCTGCTTTAGAAAAATCTTATTTTAATGTGCTAGTTTAGGATTTTTGTCCCAATCAAAACCACACAGCTGCGCCACTTTTACGGTTAAAAAGTACCACAGATGTTAAGTAGAGTTCAAACTTGAATGAAACGTTGGGATCCCTCTCCACCTGTGCCTCCAGAAGGCTGATCTGAGCACAGTGATTGTGTTTGCCTGAGTTCAGCCTGAATCTCTGTCACCCTCTGCTGGAGATTCAGCACATCCTGCTGCAGCTGATAAGCCAATGCCCCAGATAAATGAACCTGAAGGTGAGAGAAAAGAGATGTTTAAGACATTTTCCTAACCACACCATTCACCAGGACACATCTACAATAAGATCAAAATGGAAACACGACAACCTATTAAATATAAAATAAATAAATGTATAATATACTGAGCCAATAAACCAACAGAGCATAATTTAGCAAGTCCACGTGTCTGTTGTACCTTTTCCTGTTCAGTCTGAAGGCGGCAAGTCTGATTGTGTTGCTGCTCCATATACGTAAACCAATTTGTTGTGTGTCAATGTATGGGTTTCCTGTTTTTTAAAGGGCTTTTTTGCCTTTAATCTGACTGGAAAGTAGGAAATTGGAGTGTGAAGAAAGGGGTAGGGCACACCTCTTTTTCGGTTCACTCAGCTCCCCTATTTTGAGCTTCTCCAGAACCTCCTTTTTCAGACACATACTCTCCTAAAACACAAATGCCATTGAAAATGCAATTTATTTGCATTTAAACATAGCAAAAATGATCCTTATCCTTGAATCCAAATCTGAATGGTTCTCTGAATGTTGTGTAGGATCATGTTTGTCTCTAAGGACACAGAGGAGAGTCTGAAAGAGAAGTGACCCTCTTTTTGCAACTCATGCACCTGAAAACAATAAATCAAATCTCCGTTCAAATCTCATAAGAAAAGAACCTTACTGCACAAATATACCTTGCAGGTCAGTTGGTCCATCCTGTGTGCCACCTTTTCAATAGCCAGCAGAATTTCTGCATTATGTTGTTGAGCGTCAAGAATGATGCGATATCAGGTGCTATTGAATACAAAATGTTTGCATTTAGTGAAAAACATTTAGTGACAGCATGCATTGATCATTAAAATAAAATGACACATTTCAGCAAGTACTGTACAGAAGTAACAGGCTCAGATCTTACTTTGATATGGAATTTGCTAAGATGGGTAGATTGAGGTAAACGAGTCCAGCTGTGTTGGAAAATTTGGATTTTGTCTGAAGAAATATGGCTGTTGATTGAAAAAAAAATTTTTTTTTAGTATTATTGCAATACTGTTTTCTCTTTTAGTATATTTTAAAATGTCATTTATTCTGATTATGCAAAGCTGAATTTTCAGCAGTCATTACTCCAGTCTTCAGAAATCATTCTAATATTCTAATATGCTGATTTGGTGCTCAAGAAAAAAAAGTCTTATTATCAATGTTAAAACACTGCTGCTTGAGATTTTTCTGGAAACCATGATACATTTTTTCAGGATTTTTTTGATGAATAGAAAGTTCAAAAGAACAGCATTTATTTGAAATATAATTTTTTGTTCCAATGTCAAACACTACTCACCTGAGAGCCTTGAGTAGTGTTTGAGTCTGTTGTGGTGGCACTGCTTCCGGTTTCTGAGCATCATCAGGCTGATACAACGCTACCACAAAGACCAGGACGTGAGAACAAAGATCCGGTCAGCTCTAATATTAGGAAGAGTTAACTAATATTGAGCAGGTGATTATTTGTGATTGTTTTAAACATACAGGATGGAGAACTGCAGGGCATTTGTGCAGGTTTTGGGGAGGGGGGGTATGAAGGAGAGGGATCACAAATCATTCCACTGAGAGACATAATGGGGTTTATAGTTGCACTTTTACTTCACAGGCCATTCAGGAAACAAATCTGAGATTTAAATAGCATTACGATCATATACAGTATATGTAATGTAAGCAACCTTTCCAATCTTCCTGACCTCTGTTTCTGAGTCGCTGGGGTCAGGCTGAGCTGGAATGGCCCCAGCGAGAAAGGGAAGCATAGGTTGACCCATCTTGGCTATACGTGAGATCAGTTTGGCTTTGGAAGCATCTGAAGTCTACAAGAAAGAACAAATATAGCTGAAGCTTCAGCATTTTAGCCACTTCAGGCACATGCCATTGGTCTAAATGTTAAGGAAAATATTACTCACCGTCAGGCATTCAGATTTACTTTCCCCTTAGGAGCTTGGTCTCTGAATACAAATGATCAATAACTTGTATAAATTCATAAGAATCAGTTTACGAATGTGAGTCTTTAAGTCACTTAATGAAAACACCCGGATAACAAAATCTTTATACGTTGACCTTTCCATATGTATAATGCATTAAAAAATGCATTTGTCGTTTTCTAGTGTTTTACGATAGATAGATAGATATACACACTTGCTTTCTAATCTTTTTGTATTCTATCTGTTTTCTTTTCATTTATTATACAATTAACAAAAGCAAAAAAGACCTCCAACACTAGCTTGCTCTATTCTATCTGTTTTCTTTTTATTTATTATATTATTTTTTTTAAACTTGCTACGTGTACTGCGTTAAGCTAACTGAGACTTGTTATAGCACTTGTATATTGTTGCTCTTTTGTTGAGTTTGATTGCTTCCATTGTCCTCATTTGTAAGTTGCCTTGGATAAAAGCATCTGCTAAATGACTAAATGTAAATGTAAATGTATATATAGTTTAGTTTTAATAGTTTTTTTTTTCCTGAAAAAAAAAACTTCTCACAATTCAATTAGTTTTATGGATGCACTGATTTTTTCACAATGAGAAATAAGACAAAAATACTTAAGATTACATTATATTTTTTGAAGATGGAATAAACTGTAAAGTAAAAAATATCAACAATTGCAAAGGTTAACCTGTCTGTACACACATCTGTATCTCTGACCAACTGGCTGCTGTTCTCTTCACTCTGAGTGTCTGAACAGGTGTTTGGAGATGTACTGAAGGGGTCAACTGATCCCCGGCTATGTCTGTCTTTGGAGAATTTAACCTACATGTAGGTTAATATACACATAAAAAACAAGTTAGAGAGAGATTAGAGATGTTTTCAGGTATATTAAATTATATTCACGCTGTCAGTGACTTACTCTATGAATCTCAACATCAAAGACCAGAGTGCTGTTTGTTGGCACATTCTTAAGGATGCCCTTTGACCCATAACCCATACTAGGAGGGACGATAAGGAGCCGTCGACCTCCTTTCTGCATACCAAGCATCCCATCCCTGTAAGAAAGGCAACATAAGACCTTGATGGCACAACAGCTGGCAGAACCAAAAAATTTTTTGGCTATACTTTTCTTTAATATTCATTTTAATGCATCATTGTGGTCACGATCATATGATCAAGAGCTGCTCACCCTCAGAGCTTAGCCTGCTCCAAGCTTTACTCGCTGCAGCTTTTCTTTGCCCAGATTGGAATCAAATACCTGAAAAAACAAACAGAGACACTGAACTTTCACATTTATAGATCTCCAGCTGCACAGCAAACATGCCAGAAGACTCATTTAAATTGCCAGTGACTTGCATTGAGCTGTGACTAATCAACAGGAATGTGCACAGTGAGCTTCTGTGTGCTACATGTACTCAACTACAATTTAAGTAGTAAGTAAAAAAAAAAAAACACAATCTGTACATTTAGGAAAAGTATTGAAGTATTGTAAATGATTCCAGAAACTTCTCTAGAATTAAAAGATGCTATAAATATTTTAACATTTATTTCATCTTTATATTTTGATACAATGTAATTTGTCTGTTCAATACCAAAATACCAATCACAAAGTTGAAAAATAATCACCTGTCCTAGAGAATGTTTGTGTAAAAGCCATCCAGAATAGGCCACCTCCACTGTGTCCCCAACATCAACAGCTTGACCTTCTCCTAGGACCAGGTCCTGAGTGACCAGAGAGTCTGATGAAGCCTCACTGCTCCACTGGGCCACGGACACCTGAGAGAAACAGGCTCAGAGGTAATTTTACCAAATACACAGTCAATCTGTAAAATTAAAAAATGTTTGCATTATAACAATTTTGCAGAACCCTAGAGCTTTGGAGTAAATAAGAGGCACACTTTGAGAAACAGAATAATTTCTTCCAAAACCAGAATTTTCTTAGAATGCATCAATCTTGCTTAAACAAACAATTCAGTTTACCTCCTTACAGAACTCAGGCCATGACTTTTCTGAGTCAAACATTAAAGACATAGTTACAGGGCTGAACCTGTGGACAGGTGTAAAGAGCTGATGAGTGCAGCATCTAACAAAACAAAACACAACAGAATAGAATAGAATGAGCACTCACTGAGGACAAATCCACGATGGATTCTAGCTTTAGTGATCTGCTTTTGCTTACTGCCGTACAACAGAATCTTGTACTGTAATTGCAGATAGAAAAGAATGACTAAAATACATAAAAAAAAGGATTACCTAAAATATGTGCATAAGCTTCTGTTAATTAGCTTCTCTCACCTCTTTGGTGACATGGTTTCCTAAAACAGCAGCCATCTTGCCTTGCTTCACATATTGTCCATTCACACTGGTGGAAAATCAAAGCTCATTTAAGAAATGTGCGAACTAATGCTAATTCAAAGTCTCGTAAATATCTTTTAATTGCCATATTTATACTAACAAGCTGAATGCATGAACAGCTGTAGCAAACAGCACAGCTGGAGCACATGGAGGAGGGACAGGCTTCTGAGGAGGCAGGCCTTAAGAAAAACACTGATTGAAACATGAGCAATTATGTGCCTTTGGGTTCAAAATGACCAGAACATGAAATACCTAATACCTCTAGCTGTGCACCTAATATGGCACAGGACTTCTTTGGCCGTTTAGGGGCAGTGAATTGGAAGGATTCGTTTCTCTGACTCTCTGCTCGGTCCAGACCAAAGAGAGATGCCAACTTTGCCCTATAGGAATGCAAACACACTCTATAGCTTTAGTGCTATAAAGCTTTACATCTTTATAGCACTAAATGTAAATCACTTTCAATTCAATGCATATAAGCGACTTTATTGTTTTAAACTTTATATCACAATTACCCATTTAATGTTTTACAGCTTTCAGACCTCAGCCTTCCATATTTATCTAATCTGTAGCGATTTTAAATCCTAATGAATGTTTCAAATGTATCAAAGCAAGCTATGAATTCACTACTGTTGAAAACCATATGTAGACTTAAAATCAACAAAAACAGCAGAAGAATTATTTATGTGATCTGGAAATTACACAGCACAAGCTTTGACAAAACATTGGACCCAACCACAGATGCCATTGCTAAAATAGCCAGATGCAGTCTGTTGAAAATACACTGTCAACAATATTGCAAGTGAAAAGTTCAACAGTACATGCTAATATTTTTAAATATTATTGAACATAAAATGGCAAAAAGTTACTACATTACTACATTGGCATGCACACAAGAATCACCAGATCAGCATGGTTCAGAACTACAATTGCAGGACAACAAGGTCCTCTCTCGCATCTATGATTAAATCCACATACAAGAAGACACATTAGACCTGTTTGCACTGACCCTTGGACCTCCCTCCACAGATAGTCAGTGTACCATACAGCTGACATGGCCACCAGCTTTCTGTCACTGAGGAACAGGCTAAAAAAAATCTCCCTCCTTTTGTCTTCCTATCTTGGTGTTTAAGCTGAGATCAGCTACAGTGGGTACAAACCTGATTTGAAGCAGCCCAACCTAAATGCACTGTAATATATATATATATACATACAGTATATATAGTATACAAAGACGTATATGTTTGTAGCACACAATCACCTAGGCCACAGTGAACCGAATCATATAGTCCTTGATAAAAATACAATACATTATTAAAATAAGCCATGATTATTTTCATTACATATACGTATATAAACTGTTTTTATTTTCCACTTGTTGAAAGCACTGATGCACTGTTGATATTTACACTGAACAAAATTATAAACGCAACACTTTTGTGTTTTGCCCCCAGTGTCTGAGATGATGCAAGATCTAAGACTTTTTCTATGTACACAAAGGCCCATTTCTCTCAAATATTGTTCACAAATCTGTCTAAATCTGTGTCAGTGAGCACTTCTCCTTTGCCGAGATAATCCATCCACCTCACAGGTGTGGCATATCAAGATGCTGATTAGACAGCATGATATTGCACAGGTGTGCCTTAGGCTGACACAATAAAAGGCCACTCTAAAATGTGCAGTTTTACTGTATTGGGGGATCCGAAATCCAGTCAGTATCTGGTGTGACCACCATTTGCCTCACGCAGTGCAAAACGTCGTTGTTGATTGTGGACGGTGGAATGTTGTTCCACTCCTCTTCAATGGCTGTGCGAAGTTGCTGGATAGTGGCAGGAACTGGAACACGCTGTCGTAAACACTGATCCAGAGCATCCCAAACATGCTCAAAGGGTAACATGTCCGGTGAGTATGCTGGCCATACAAGAACTTTTCATGTTTTCAGCTTCCAGGAATTGTGTAAAGATCCTTCCAACATGGGCCCGTGCATTATCATGCCGCAACATGAGGTGATGGTCGTGGATGAATGGCACAACAATGGGCCTCAGGAACTCATCACGGTATCTCTGTGCATTCAAAAAAGCCATCAACAAAATGCACCTGTGTTCGTTGTCCACAACATACGCCTGCCCATACCATAACCACACCTCCACTATGGGCCACTCGATCCACAACGTTGACATCGGCAAACCACTCACCCACACAACGCCATACACGCTGCCTGTCTGCCATCTGCCCTGTACAGTGAAAAACCGGGATTCATCCGTGAAGAGAGAACACCTCTCCAAAGTGCCAGAAGCCATCGAATGTGAAAATTTGCCCACTCAAGTCGGTTATGTCCACGTAGTTGTCGTTTTAAGGACGACGAACTGCAGTCAGGTCGAGACCCTGATGAGGACGACGTGCATGCAGATGAGCTTCCCTGAGACGGTTTCTGACTGTTTGTGCAGAAATTCTTTGGTTTTGCAAACCGATTGTTGCAGCAGCTGTTTGGGTGGCTGGTCTCAGACGATCTTGGGAGGTGAAGATGCTGGATGTGGAGGTCATGGGCTGGTGTGGTCTGCGGTTGTGAGGCCGGTTAGATGTACTGCCAAATTATCTGAAACGCCTTTGGAGACGGCTTATGGTAGAACATTCAATTCACGGGCAACAGCTCTGGTGGACATTCCTGCAGTCAGCATGCCAATTGCACGCTCCCTCAAAACTTGCGACATCTGTGGCATTGTGCTGTGTGATAAAACTGACCTTTTGTGAAAAAAGTGGCCTTTTATTGTGGCCGCCTAAGGCACACACGTGCAATAATCATGCTGTTGAATCAGCATCTTGATAGGCCACACCTGTGAGGTGGGAGTGGATTATCTCGGCACAGGAGAAGTGCTCACTAACACAGATTAGACAGATTTGTGAACAATATTTGAGAGAAATAGGCCTTTTGTGTACATAGAAAAAGTTTAGATCTTTGAGTTCAGCTCATGAAAAAAAGGGGCAAAAACAAAAGTGTTGCATTTATAATTTTGTTCAGTATATATATATATATCAAAATAACAAAGTCCAATCACCTTAATAAAATTAATCTTTTCTTTTTTTGTAAGAAAGAAAGAAAAAAAGAATTGCCCATTACTTTACAGCTATACCTGCATGTGTATTGTCTTGTTTTGAAGTGAGTTCAGATTTTGTACTACATATGTTTAGTGCTACACTCCTTTCATCAATAAGATTTGATAGGATTGAGAGTAAATGTGAAATTATTCTTAGTGTTATCAGGAAATGAACAAAATATATTAGTAGAATTTCTTTGACAGGATATGGAGTAATTTAAGTAAATTAAGGGGAAAAGGCTTCAATTAAAGAATTTAAAGGGATAGTTCACGCAAAAAATGCAAGATTCTGAACCCACTTTAGGACACAAGAAGATCTCAATGTTATAATCAGAAATAAGGTCATAATTTTTCCTACTGTATTGTGAGTATGCACAGCTGAGTTAAAAGCGGTGGCTTCTGTGAGTGGGTTGATGTGCACAAACATTCTGTACTTGTGCGATATGATGAGCAAATGTAAGCGCGAGGACACAGCATCACACACACACACACACACACACAAGCTTTAACCCACATGTGACAGATAATCGGGGATCAATTGGGGACTCCTAGAATTCAGTAATTGAATTGCAGTTTGAGAGATCGTGACAAAAATGTAAAAATAAATGGAAATCTTTATATATATATATTAATAATGGAAACATTAAAGTTAATCTCATTTACTTGATCAATGCTGCAGATAAACATGAAGTGATGCTGTGGTAAAATTCATGTTTTTTGAAATCCAGACACATAAGACTGTTACTAAATTTCTTATATTTATAACAAGTCCATAGTTGAGTGCAGTGGTTTTACAAAATAATACACACAATTACACACACACATATATATATATAATATTAGAATTAAAAACATTAGAAAGACCCAAATAAGACACCAGTAAATGCAAAAGCATTGTTTACATAGAAAACAAATTAAGATGAATATCACCTCAGCCAAATCTAAACAGAATTTAAAAGACATATTTATTAAAAGCATGTTAATGTGCAAATTTACAACATTGAACAAAGAACGAATGAAACCAATGCTTTGCAAATGTCACTTTTTACATTATGGCATTAAAAAAAAACTTTTGTATGATTACAATGAAGAGTCACATGAGATTTTTTTTTTAAATCACAGGTTCACAGCACATACCGGGTACATTTTCTGTACTGAGAAGAACTCATTACAAAGAAAACACAAATCAGAAATACCTGTTGACAAACCTAATTGATTTTTTTTTTTGTCTGTTTGAACAGACTTAATGCCAAAACACATAATTACGCACAAAGTTAAGAATTATCATTTAGTGTTAAGGCACATTAAAGACAGTGGTCGAATAGAGTCCAGACTGGTCTGGTCAAATACTAAATAAAAATCTCTTCTTAAAATTCCAGTCCTTTTGAGTGCTGTTGTAAACTCAAATGTCTTGACTGAACTGGTCAAAGATCAAGTCTAACTGACATAATCATCTTTAAAGCTTGGCTTTGGGCGTCTGTTCTAGGAGGGTCTTGATGTCTAACAGAGCGTCCTCTAGTGCTTGGGCCAGACGTGCTGCGTTTGTGTCCTGACAGCTGTTGAAAGCAGAGACTGCAAAGTTAATGTGGGTATCCATGGGATTGTAGCACACACCATAACCGTCTGGAACCACTGGGCCGAAGCACATCACACAGTTGGTTTTAGCTGGCACCTGGGAGAGTAGAGTGGAAAAATTACAAGTACAATTCAATCTTATGTAAAATCATGAATTTTACATGATCTGATGATTTTAGTTTTACAGCAATATAATTTTAGCAGATTTGAAGAGCCATTGTTGGCTTATCATTACCAAAAACGAGTACAGTTAATGGTACGGTACATGCATTGCTCTTCCTGTTAAACACAATGCAAAGGGTTTGTTTTGAAAATAAGTGTTTATTAACATGCTGTGACGAGTGGGGGCGGGGCCGAGAGTCGTGGGAACGGAGCGAGGCCGGTGGAGTAATTGATAATGAGCGACACCTGCACCACTCGCCGGTCTCGAGTCCCACGGAGGAGCTCCGGAAGTATAAAAGGAGGAGTGATGACAGTGAAAGACGAGAGAGGACCAGGCCTGGAGTTTATTTTGTGTTTTGTGTGCGGCAGTCGTCCGCAAAGGGCCGCCGCTTTACTTTCATTTTGTGTTTGTTTATTTTATTAAAGTTTTCTTTAAATGTTCGCCGGTTCCCGCATCCTTCTTCCCGTGACTACGAACTGTGTTACACATGCACTTCAGTTTCACTTGTGACCTCTGACCCTAGTCCAGAGAGCTCTGTTTGACAGTACCTGGCTGGTGGAGAGGTTGAAGTGCAGTACCACAGCATATGAGGTATCCATGAATATCTCTGGCAGGGCTGCCAGGTCCTCAATAGCCTGCAATTTCAGTCCGAGCAAATGTCTGTCGATGGCTTGACCTCGGATGGCCTACGCATCCACACATAGGATAAAGAATGTGGAATTTATTTGGTGCAGATCAATAATGACTTGCAGCAGAAACACAATGATGATCAACTGAACATCACTAGCATGCATTTACTCACCATGTCTGTGTAAGCTCTGTGTGCTTTAACTGCTTTGTCTAGCAGAGCCACTTTCTCTGTGTTCTGTCGATCAAAATGAGATTTTCTTTCATGATGGATCAAATTTACAAATGCATTTGGAAAATAATAGGGTGATTTTGAGATTGATAATCAAAAAGACGAGTTACAAAGCAGTATTTACAGTGATTATGTAAACTACTGCTCAAACATTTGGGGTTGAGAGAAGTCTCTTATGAATCACATAATTTGTAGGAAAAAAATACAGTGTTAAAAACAGTAATACTTGGGAATGTGTGGGTGTGTGTGAGATGTTTTTATTTTATGAAATGAACTGTTTTCTATTTCAATATATTTTCATTTTTAATGTATTCCTGTAATGGCAAAGCTGAATTTTCAGCAGCCATTACTCCAGTCTTCAGCATAACGTGATCCTTCAGAAATAATTCTAATATGCTAATTTGATGCTCAAGACACGTCTTATTATTATCAATGTTGGAAACAGTTTTGCTGCTTAATATTTTTGTGGAAACCTGATGCATTTTTTCAGTATTCTTTGATGAATAAAAAGTTCAAAAGAAAACATTTTAAATATAATTTTTTTAACAATGTATTTACTGTCACTTTTGATCAAATTAATGCTGACTAAATAAAAATATTAATTTCTAGAGGTGACCGTACATGTTTGGCTGGGTCATCCATGGCCTTGACGAATTTATCAGAGTCAATAGTCGTTGAGCGTATAGTGTCGGTTCGGCCCAGTCTGAACATGCGAAGGGAAGCGCTCTCATAGGTGGGACAACAGCGCTTGTAAATCCTGAAACAATGAGTCTGTGAATCAACTGAAAGCTAAACTGATCATTAACTTCCTAATACCAACAGAAGGATGCTACAGTTAAGAAATAAATAGAGCAAATACCATTAATGGCAGTGCTGGTGAAGTTTACCTGTAGTACGCCAACTGGAGAGCCATCTGAATAAAGGCATCGGGGCTCATCTTCTGTGACTTTGGGAAATCTTTGCCAAAATGGGAAAACACACTGACTTTCATGTCCAAGTCATGTACCATGCTGCAGAGAAGGAGAAGAGAAACCCTCAAACTTTCAACATTTAACATACTGCCATGTTGTTTGTCCAACAAAACAGTCAATTGAAATGTTGGTAATGCAAAGAGTGAGTGGAATATCTCAATTTCTTACATGTTCATGTTTTGTTTGGCCTCCTCAATGTCCTTTTTGATCTCTGGCGTGATGTGGAAACGAAGCTTCTGAGGCATACGCAGCGGGACCATTGGGGTACGAACCATCTCTGCCTTCTTCCTGTACAAATATGAGGTAACTCTTAGCTGCGTTAGCCATGCTTACAATCTAGCCATGGGCAAACAGCTTCTCCACTGTTAATCTTACATGTATTCCACCACATGGTCGATCAGAGACACGATAGGAGGGCCCTCAGCGGGGGCGTGTTCATAGATCAGCCCGCATGTCCCGTCCTCTCCAATAATAAACTGGAAACAGTATTAATCATAACTAGAGATGCACCAATTGTAATTTTATTGGCCGATTCCAATTTCCGATTTTTCAGAAGTGTGACCTGCCGATACCGATTTTTGCCGATTGCGATTTTCTTTCTAAGAACTATAATTGATAGCCCATTTACAAACAAAAATCTATGCAAATTTCAATGCAAAAATTATTTACATAATAAAAGAAATGATTAAACATTACAATTCCCCCAATCTGGACTAAGTTACAGATTTTCTCTCTCTTGAACAACTCTCAAAATAAAGTGCTCTGACTAGAAAAGAGGTAGAAATAACAATTAACTCAAAATGAGTTGCTGTATGTAACAATATAGATGTAATTTCCGACTATGTTCCTTAAATTGTCATTTTTTTCAGTCGAATATAAGAAACTGTAGAGTTGTTACCATTCAAATGAAATTAGTATTAACAAACTCTATCTTTCCACTGCTGAGGAAACACAGACCGCGCATCTGATAGTGGATTAGAAGCATTTCACAGACAGTTTGATGAAGCGGAGGTGGCCCATAAAATGCTTACACCTGCAAAATTTCCAAATGCATAAATAATTTATAAATTAATGTTTTACATATTGTTTTAAACAAACAAATATATGTTGAAAAATGCAATGATACTTTTAAATATGACTAAACCACCATTAGGTGGTGGCAAATGTCTGTTTTAATGAGTGAGTAATTTATTCATTATTCAAGCCGATTCATTCAAACGGCTGATTCATTCAGAAACGAGGCAAGTGACTGTCCTTATGAATGGGCCACTGAATCATTGACTCACTCGATTCGTTCAAAAACGTGGATTCATTCAGTAACGAAACACCGCTGTGTGTTGCTCGGAGACACACAACAGTTCTGCTGTGGCTTGATAGGAAACTATTCGTCAGCGAAATTGAGCAAAAAATTTTCAATCAATTTTGTCTCTTAATTTTAACTTCTTGTTTATTGAAATACTATTGTATAAAATCAGTGTCACATTGCAGTCGTGTTGATATTCGGGGAAACATCATGGCCGTATAATGTTGCTTACCTAAATCATATTTTGTAAATATCATTTTTTTTCTACCGCAGTATGCATCTATACATTTCTGTGAGTTACTTTGTGTGTGCTGTCTCTCTCACACACTCACTCAGGCTGTGCAAGCCTCATCTGGCACGACATAAATACATTATCAGTCGCCGTTTACACTGAATGCAATTAAAATTTGAATCAATCTCACACAAAACGACATGTTTACACGCGAGTGAGTTTGCGCGTGGCTGTGACGTCATTGCCGGCGCCGCTGGCAATAAAAGGATCGGCTCAGAATCCGCAAGACGTGAGACATGCGAAAAATCGGCCGATTCCGATCACTGGTCGATCAATCGGTGCATCTCTAATCATAACGATATCAGGATCTTGTACTTGATACATTTCTAACATTTTATGTGTCAACATCATTGATTTGGGCTTAATTTCTCAGTGAGAGTCCACACACATCAACTCATGGGTCTCTAACCTGCAATGTTTTGTCGAACCAGCGGTTTCCACTGTTCCACCTGCTTCCCCCTCCATGCAGCATCTGAACTCCAGCACGTGTGCGGTACATGTCATCAGACACACGCGGAATGGGAGCATCCAGACAGACTGTGAAGATACTCTTCTGAATGGCTCTCACAGACTCCTTATTTGTTTTATCTGAAAGTGACACAAAATAAATTAAGAATCACTCTAAATTGAACCCTAAATTGAATTTCTTTTAATGAACTGAAAGCCTGTAGAACAGCATCTATTAAAAATCGAAATCTTTAATATTATATTTGTAAAAGTATACATTTCTGATCAATTTAATGTGTCCTGGCTGAATATATGAATCAATTTCTTTCAAAAAATAAAAAACTATAGTAATCCCAAACTTTTGAACTGTAGTGTACATTATATATACAGTAGCTTATCAAAGTTTCAGTTCCTAGCACTGAAGACACTAAGGCTGCGTTTACACTGCAAGTCTTAATGCACAGATCCGATCTTTTGACCATATCCGATTTTTTGGCACGTCTGTTTACATTCACTTTAGACACGACTGTATCCGATATCTCTGTTTACATTAATTCCCACCCAAAAAAATGGTCTGCAGTGATCGCTTTTCTATGCACATGGTAGACCCTCGGGTTTTATATGGCCGTGCTATTAAAATTATTTATATAATTCACGTCGAATGGCCATTATTATTTGCCAGCATAGACAACGGCTGTCATGGTCATGGATGTTTTGCAGCACAAAATCTGACTGAACGGATAAAGATCGGAAAATAATGCTAATTTTAATTTGTTAGACTATTTTGTCTACAGCTCGTTAGAGGTAGAGTTCTTTGGTGAAATAAAGATGATATTTATTTAAATTAATTCGAATTAATTAAGGAGAGAGAGAGAGAGAGAAAGATTGAGGAGAGGAGAGAGAGAGCGCGAGAGAGACTGGGGGGGGGGGGGGGGGGAGGAGAGGAGAGAAGAGATTGAGAGAAGAAGGAGGAGAGAGAGATGAGAGAAAGAACGCATGCACCCACGTGCGAGCGAGCGATTGTGAAGCATTGCAAACAAGCTTGTCGGTTCAATTACAAAAACTGCTAAGTTCTCACCTCATTGCTGAGAAATATATGTAGCTTTTAGCTGTTGTATTGTTTAGCTGTTTAGCTGTTGAAAACCAGCTCCTGAATGTGCAATTTCTTACCTATAAAAAGTTTCCATCTCAATAAAATACAGCACGCCGGCATTAAAACGCCATTAAAAATCTTTATGAGCAAACGTGTCGCCCTCGCATTGGGAGTTCTGTGGAGAACCGGATATATGTGTTTAGACGTAGGTCGGACGTCCAGATATCAGATGTGTATCCGATTAAAATACACATTTGGAAGTGGCTCAGATCGGATGCAAAAAAATCGGATCTCGTGCAGGTTTTTGTGTTTGCACGTGCGCAACAAATTCCGATCTGTGTCAGATGTGAGCAAAAAAAAATCAGATTTTTTTTGTGCCAGTGTAAACGCAGCCTAATATGTCTAGCTAAAAATTAAAAGTGTTGGCAGTGGCCACCCTTGATGAGGTTGTTGTAAGCTTTGCCCCAGCTGTTGCGGTGGTTGGAGGTGAGGATGCCAATAGGCTCTTTGTTGGTCTGTAAAGAGGAGTTCCAGATCTTCTCCAGCTGAATGTAGATCTGGTCTACGGTCAGTGGTGTGGCGTCACTGTTGTATACATCCAGCACAAAGAACTGCATAACGAGAAAAAAAGAACAAGATAAAAAGACACTTCACCATCAAGAAGTAAGTTGCATGGTACTAACAGATCACAGTCCTGGATGCAGGAAAGTGTTAAATGTTAAAAAAAAAACTTTTTTAATACAAGAAATGCAAAAGATATGATTTTTTTTTTTTTTCTTCAATTCACCTACTATTGGAAGTTAAATTTGGAACAGGGACCGACCTGAAAGTTGTGCACTACAGTGATATGTGTGGGGGGTCTCTTGTCCAAGGTGTAGTTCACCACAGTGTCCCTCTTTGTTCCAGGGATCCGGCAGGACGAGAGCACCTTATAGTACTGGTTCATACAGAGTGGCTTTGCACCCAGATACTCCACTGGCAATGTTTCACTAATCAAAAAGGAAAGACATTATGTCTGACTTGACCATCTCATGAATTTAATCAATTGTAATAGTCATGGTTATCTAAGAGAACTGAATGACTTATGACTTCACAGGGAAAGTAAGGAATGTGTCACTCACTTGTCAATCATGCTCTTGAAATCTAAAACTCCAGCGATTAATTTAGCAGCATATCTGTGAGGGAAAAAAATACTTTTACTTTCTTACAGTCATTTTGAACAAGCTTAACACCAACATACTGCCAATGAATTATTCTACTATAAATACAGTAGCAGCTGCTGTGCCACCATGTGCCATTAGCTTGTCTGACTTATGATATTGACAGAACACATCTTACTGCTGATCTGTGGCCAGTTTTAGCAGTCATATGTGAAAGATGTCATTATAGTCAATGTGTCAATGCCAGTTAAAGGAACTTTAATACTTTGCAAATATTATTCAATGTTCATTTACATGAATTAAGTCCACAGGCAGTGACTCATAGTGGCATTACTGCAGACTGTGAAGGCAGTTGTTTCTTACGCTATGGACCTATTCAGACTAACCCCTTTTGCCAAGTTGGGCGTTGCAATTTGAGCTCAAGCTCAGCTCAAAAAATAACCAGTATTTTTTACCCCACTAGTAAATATTTTTTAAATTTTTCATTTTTTTTAAGCATACATTTAACAAACTTTTGTAAGGTTTATACTTTAAACAACAACAAAAAAACTATTTGCCAACAATATTAAGAAAAATAAACTAAATATATGAAATATATCTAAAAACTAATATTTATTTTAAGTTTGCTTGTCATATTTTAGATATTTTACTGGAAAACCTATGCACATAAAAATATTTATATGTTAAAATATAAACATTTTATATTTAAGCGAAAATTATTAATAAATTAATTTAAAAAAACTACAAAAGAAAGGTATACTTCAAATCAGGGTCATTAAATATATTTATGTTAAATACAATATAATTATATTTTAAAAGGGTCATATGATGCGATTTAAATTTTTCCTTGCTCTTTGAAGTGTTACAAGCTCTTGGAAGATCTGTAAAGTTGCAAAGACTAAAATCTCAAATCCAAAGAGATATTCTTTATAAAAGTTAGAGTCAACCACTCCTACCTAAAACGACTCGTTCTAACACACCCCAACATGTCTACATCACTATGTGGAAATATTAGCATAACACCACCCAAATGTGCACGCAAAGAAAGAAAGCGTAACTTTAATTCTGCTGTAGTCTTGTTGACCGCCGCCGCCATTCGTTGGGCGCTGTGTTTCGTGTGAAAGCGAAACTACTTTGTTTGGCCTTCCAAAGAGGACGATATCCACTTCGTCATGCCTAGAGCTGCATCTGTGGTGGTTGCTGAGGAAATACATCAACTTAACGCTGTGGATCGCCGGATCGGCTTTCATTGTGGACGAAGCGGAGTCCAGCCCGGGTTTGTCACATGTGGTTGCCGCAGGCATCATAGTATGGTAAGGGACGTAACATATCCGTCACACGCTTGAGGAATTCGGCAAATCACAACGCACTGGATAGCTGGCGAATCACAGCACACCTCGCTTTTCAGACGATGAGCTTTGTAAAAGGTTTTTTTTTTTGGCATAGAGGAGAAACAATAAGTACAGTATGTGGAAAATAATGTGTTTTTTGAACCTTAAAACGCATAAACACATTTTAGTACACCAAATAATGTTCTTTTTAGCACCATCATATGACCCCTTTAAAAAAAAAAAAAAAAGTTTTTCAGTGCATGCTTTAACAGTTATTATCTTATATATATATAATATATATATATAATGTTAAAAATATCAAATGGTAGATTTTATGTTAAAATATATAAAACAAATTTTCAAATAACTATTATTTTCACTATAAGCAATTAATTTTGCATATTAAAGGTGCATCTGATGCTATTAAAGATCATATTATTTTGTGTATTTGGTGTAACAACAGAATATGTTGACATGCTTTAATGTTCAAAAAACACATTATTTCACACCCTACCTGCCTTACCCCACTAGACCCACCCCCTTGACCAACCACGGTCCTCCTAGCCCGCTCTCTCAAACCACGTGTTGTCTAACCAAAACCCGCACACCCACACCACACCTTTGGACAAGCGCAGTGGCTCTGACTGGCCAGCTGACACAGGCATTGGATTGGCCACCCCGAAACACCACAAGCACACGGTGGGAAATGCTAAACGTCCCTTACCATAAATCGCAGCTTCAGCTTTCAAGTAAATATCAAGACCGTTAATATGGGTTTAGTTAACCATCAGTTTTTCAAGCCCGAAAGGGCAACAGAGTCGCGTGACAAACACGGTGATGATGCAGTACACAAGCCGCGGTTAAGTCAGCTGACGTGCTATGATTTCTGACACGCAGTTCACTCTCCTGTGATGTGACCCTGTTCCCCGCACACACACACACACACACGCGTTACCTGCGCTGCGCAAAACTTCGCATTTTAACAGTCAATAGCAAATACTTAAACTAATAACAAAACTTACTTACAGTAGCTGATTCAGAAGCGACAGATTGTCATAGCAAAGTCATAATTGACCCCTTTTTTTTTTTTTTTTTAGAAATAGCCTTTTGTGCACAGCCAGCCTTGTACTCATCTAGGTTCAAAAAACTGTCGTCCCATAAAATGCGTTGCATAAATTCGAACATCTGGGTTGTGCTGTCTGTTGTAAATAAATCTTAACCAATAATTCCTAAATGCATCTACTTCCGGAAGGCCAAATAAAGTGCTTTTGCTTTCGCACTGAAACACACAGCGTCTCCCTGACATGGCTGCATCAACACGACTGCTGTTCCTGAAACCACTCCTTCTTTCTTTGCGTGCACATGTGGGTGACATTATTCTAATATTTCCACATAGTGACGTAGATATGTGGGGGCGTGTTAGAACGAGCCGTTTTAGGTAGGCATGGTTGACTCTTAACTTTATAAAGAATATCTCTTTGAATTTGAGACTTTAGTCTTTGCAACTTTACAGATCTTATTTATGCACCAAGAGCTTGTAACACTTCAAAGAGAAAGGAAAAATTGAAAATCGCATCATATGACCCCTTTAACAAATCAATAAAGTAAAACATTAAAAAAAAATATCATTGTATGACTTTAATCAGTTTCTATTAAGAACTGTGTAGGCATATAACAACACACTTTTAGTTCTAAAGAACAATGTTTGACCAACTAAAAGATGTGTGTTAAAAGTTGTCTATTCCTAACACATTCTTATATGAATCCACATTGGTCTAACCTCATTTGGCCTTGGCGATCACTGAACTCCATACGGGGAAGGACGACCCCAGGACTTGAATGGACAACAACAGGCATCCGGTAGTCTAGGTAGGCTGTCTGTAACCACCAGTCAGAGAGCTAGCAGTGGAAATTATAGAGAGACAATGTGACATAAGAAGAAGCCCTTTAAAAGAGCTAGTCTGGCCGATCACATTGGGCTTCTGTCAAAGCATCACCTAACAAGTAATTACCCAGTTCTCCATCTTCTTCGCTCGCTGTTCCAGACCCTTCTGAAGTCTCTCTCCAACACCGCCTGGCTTCTGAAACTCCTCCAGCAGTTTCCGGGTGTGATTCAGCTCCTCCGGGTCCACGATGGGGGTCAGGGCAGCCAGATAGTGTTCACATGTTTGTTGCAGTGGTGGCACTGGAAGCTTAGGCAGACCCTCCTGGTGGGCCAAGTAGCGACCAGCGATCCGTGTCACTGACACTGGCTTTACCAGGCCGGAGGGTTTCACCGCGCCAGCCTTGACCTAAAAATTGTATTACATCTTAGATAATAAAGATACATAGATAATACAGAACTTTTTATAATATGATAATATTATACGTTGGCATTGGTCTCTGTCAATATGTTTTGAAGATATTATCATATTAGTACCCAAAAGTAGTCCTAATAATTTACACAAAATGTACATTACCAAGCCAATATAGCCCAACGTCTATAAATAACTGGAAATGTTATGTGTAGCACTCAAATATAAAACACATGAGTCAGCATTTGGGCTGTCATAAAAAAAAGCTAAAGAGCTTTATTAGAGACCATTTACACATTCACACGACGTGTTATGTACCTGCATTAAGTATTTAAGCAACTGTCAGTGGACACTGTTTCTATCACTGCCTTGAACTGCGGTCGCCTTCTACGTCAGTAGCACTACCGCTACCTAACCATAAACATTCTGAATGTCAGTAATACCCGCCGCTCAGGCTCACAGCTAACGTTATCCTTGTTTATGTCAAATAAAAGATCAGACTATGTTTAAAAACCCGGCCATATGCATTGGTTACTCACCATCGTCCTGGCAAGAATGCCCAACATAACTGAAGTTCACTAAAACGCCCCCAAATCGAGCCGGATGAGGAGGTGATCAGAACGAGGCAGTTGTGGTCAGAAGTCCACTGAAGCGAGTAGGGTGCAGAAAGAAACAAACACCCGGACTCCAAGCCAAGCCCCCTTTAGCTGTCAGCTTGTCTGGCTGAACGATCGTACTTCTTTTCTCTTCGTATAATAACGTTTTATGGCGGATGGCAACCCAACTTCTGGTGCATTTACCGCCACCAATGGACTGGAGTGTGAGCACTATAGGCAACTAATATAAACAATATTTATATTTATCTATATTTTTATATATAAAAAAATAAAATACAAACGAATAATCAATAAAAAAAGTAAAAAATAAAAAAAAAACCCTTCCTAAATTCTCCTGATTGATCCTATTTCTTTAATGTATTTAACAATATCACCATATATTTTACCTTGTTCTGCATGCGCTTTCAAGAGATTTGACAAATTAAATGATTCAACACCCATGTTTCTTACTTCCTTAATGAGTTTTAACCTTTCTTTTCCATATTTTATACATTTTATTAAAACGTCCTCTATTGTTTCTGCCTGATTACAAAAAAATACATTGACCTGTTTCATGTTTTCCTATAATAAACAGAGAGTGATTTAATCTAGTATATCCCATTCGGATGAGAGAAATAATTGTATCTTCTTTCCTATTCCTAAAAACACTTCTTCCATTTCCTACTTGCTGCTGAATATTATACATTAGTCTGCCCTTGCTTTCACAGTTCCATACTTCTTGCCATTTTTGTTTATGAATTCTTTAATTTTACCTTTAACCTCATTTTTGCTAAGAGTCACTTCAATATCTATTTCTGAGTGTATAAGAGCTTATCAACCACTTCATTAGCCTCCACTCCCACACGAGCGGGAACCCACAAAAATGTTAAGCTTACATTACTTATTCTTAACAAACTTGCAAAAATCTCATATATAATGTCTTGCCTTGATGTTTTTACTCCACTTGCAAGGCTCAATATTGCTGCATAAGAGTCAGAACATATTACTACTAATCTTGGTTTTACTTCCTCTACCCACTGGAGTGCTACCACCATGGCAATTAATTCTGCTGTATACACAGATACATGATCAGTTATTCTTAATACTAGTTTGAAACTTTGGAATAAATACTGCAGCAGCTGTTCTACCAGAGATAGGGTCTTTAGAACCATCAGTATAAATATGCAACCACGATGGATAAGTCTGATCTAAATACTGCTGTGCAATAATGTTCTTAGGGGTTTCTTTCGCATTCTTAATTTTTTTTGTATTTGAAAATCGACTATTGGCATAGGAAACATCCACGGTGGTATACTGGACAATATCACAGTAGGGCTAACATCACAGCCTGCAATACCAACAACTTGTGCTTCCCTTTTAGCAATCCATCCAAAGCTTTTAATATTTTTTAAAAGTATTCTTCAATCACACCCTTTACTGGATGACTCTCAATATGTCCTTTTAGATTAACCCAATAATTCATTCTTAATTTATACCTACGAAGGAATAAAGGAGCTTCCCCAACTTCTACCTGCATGGCTGCAATGGGAGATGTTTTGAACGCACCACAACATATTCTAAGAACTTGATTCTGTATAGTTTCAATCTTTTTGAGTGTGGTTTTAGATGCAAATCCGTAAATAATACTTCCATAATCTAAACTTGGTCTGATTAATGTACAATAAATTCTTTTCAATGACAATCTACAAGCTCCCCATTCTACCCCAGATAGACATCGTAAGATATTTACTCCTGTTTTACATTTCTTAATCAGTTTTTTAATGTGCATTGCAAATGTCAATCTAGATTCCATCCAAACACCGAGATATTTAACTACAGAGACTTGCTCCAGCTCCTGTTTGTACAACTTCAACTTAACCGTTGGAACATTTTTCCCTTTTGTGAAACATATAACTTGTGTTTTAGCCACAGATAATCTGAAGCTCCAATTATTTGCCCATACCTCCACTTTACTTTTTGTAATTTTTGAGACACACATGCAATATCATGTCCTCTTTTCCATATTGTCCCGTCATCAGCAAATAATGCCCTTCCAATATCACCCTTAAAATTACTAAAAATATCATTAATCATAATATTAAAAAATATTGGGCTGCATACACTTCCTTGAGGAGTTCCATTGTCTATTGATCGATACTTCTCAATAATCTCAGACATTTTATTGATGAAAATAAAGGAGGTAGTCTTTAATCTACTAATTAATTAAAAACCAAATTTGCAGACTCCAAGGTCCAGAATTTAATATCCTAATACTGTTTTTACTGTTCCATAACAACGCAACACTATATGTACTTACATTGTACGTATACTGCATGTACATACTTAATAATAATACATCACAAAAAACAAAAATGAGAATTTCTAAATATTATATATGATAATTATTACATACTTAAGAATACGTCTTTTGATTCCTTAAAATTAAATCGTGAAATAAAAGTCTACATTTACATATTACGCATGTTACAAATCATACGATAGTCGCAGTAACATTTTCTCACAGCAATTTACGGTCGCTGATCAAGTCTTTTAAAAACTGTTTTACGCGAAACTGCGGGTGAGAGTTGAAGGGTGGTGTTTTCATGTTCACAGTAAACATGGCGGAGACTGAGCAGTCGTCAGGTAACTCACATCAATCAAATCTTCATTTAAACACGGATCATTCAAAGGCGACGATACTAGTGATACATCTGCAGATTATATATGTTGTCGTGAAACATCTGAAGGGGGGAAAGGGATGTGCATATGTGCAGGAAAAACGCTTAATTGTGGGCTCACCGCGTCTCATGTAACGTTAATGAATCGATGAGTCTGACAGCTCTGCGCTGTGGCGCATATATAGTTTATTACGCATTGTCTGCGAACAGACGACTCGATATTAGTATTTATTTGCAGTATTAATCTACTTACAATGCTGTTTAAAATATATTTTACTCAGAGTAATGAACAAAACGGAGGAACACATTTAGTTTCAAACTTAGTTGGGTAACCTATCTTTACCATAGCAACTTCTCAGCTTTAGAAATAGTGTGTCGCTTGTTGTTATATTCTGATGTTTGTTTGTGTATAATGGGTTGATGAAAAGTTTATTTTCTAATGTGTATTCTGGGAACAAACTTTGCATATAAATGTTATTTATTATTTTTGGTAAGAAAACTAGGAACAGGTCCTCTTTAAGACAGTAATATGGGTTCATAGGTTTTCTGATCAGAACCAACTGACGTTTAGGCTCAGACTTCTATAATATCGGTGGACTTTAGGATATGAAAGAAACCCCGTTGTGTAAGGAAATTATCATAAGGGTGTGTGGATGAAGTAGAAATATATGTATGCAAACAAATTAAAATTAAGTCAGTTGGTATGCTAAAAAATGTTCTAAAACAGTGTATGTTCTAAAAAATAAAATATAACCAGTTTGTTAAGTTATAGGAAATTTATAAAGAGTTTAGAATGGCAGAATCCACTTTTAACTAAGTTGCTTTTGGTTCTTATTATTAGTTTCATTATTGGTATTAATATCATTTTCATTTGACACTAAAATTGGATGTGTCCATCATATTTTTCATCTCTTGCACAGGCTCTTC
Source organism: Sinocyclocheilus anophthalmus (assembly GCA_018155175.1). NCBI lineage: Eukaryota > Metazoa > Chordata > Actinopteri > Cypriniformes > Cyprinidae > Sinocyclocheilus > Sinocyclocheilus anophthalmus. The sequence continues at coordinate 425,503 of JADLZN010011577.1, forward strand.
CCATGAGGGTGACAAGCCTCCCAATCCTGGAGATTTCAGCTTCATGGTGCCAAAGAAGGAGATCAGCATGGTGCCTGATATGGGCAAATGGAAAAGATCACAGGTATGTTGTACAGCCCACTATGAGAGCAGTTTATCTGCTACTTTGAGAGATGGAAAAATAGCACATTTTCAGTCTCTTTCCCCAGTATCTCTGGAGTTAAAGATAATGATAGGAATCTTTATTGTGACAATTTTTCTTTTTTTTTTTTTTTTTTTTTTATTGTGTGGACAAGAGACAGTTCTAAAAAATACCTCTGCATTTATTATTCCTATTAAAGATGTAAATAAATATAAAAATGAACATTTCTGGTCTATAAAGAGCTGTTTTATTGTTATATTGAGGGCAGTCTTAACATTCTTTAAACCCCACGTTGCTTGCATCTGAGCATGTTTCTGTTTTGTGTAAGTAGGCATATGCTGACTACATAGGATTCATTCTGACCCTGAATGAGGGTGTGAAGGGAAAGAAACTTACATGTGAATACCAGGTGTCTGAGGTGGGTCACTGTCCTGCTTTTCTCTATACTGCTGTATGTTGATCTGTATGTAATAGATTAAGTAATTGGTGAAAAATGTTTTGATCATGATAATGCAGGCTCATGGATCAGCTCATAGAAATGTGCTTGTATGCTTTTCTTTGCTATTAGACAGTGGAGAAGTTGCTTGCTATGTTGGGAACATTAGATCGCTGGATCGATGAGACGCCACCAGTAGACCAGCCTTCTCGCTTCGGCAATAAAGCTTACCGCACATGGTATGCTAAACTAGACCAGGTAAGCGCCTGTATGAAATCAAAATGGCCTTCTATGTATATGACCAGCGTTTACCTTTATACTGCTTTAATTTGCTTTGGAATCAGTTCTTGGCCAAGCATTGCCAGTAACTTTAAGCATACAGTGCCTTCAGAAAATATTCACCATCCATTTGATTATTTCTTCTTCTGTTGTGTTTGTCCAAATTAACGGAATTTTTCAGTGCAGTATTTGAATGAGGGGAATTGGTTAAGGTGAATACTTTTTTATGGCAATGTATCATTTCTGTGCTGTTGGTTTGAGGTGAAATGATGTAAGAGTGTTTTGTGTGTGCAGGAGGCAGAGGCTTTGGTCGCAGCCGTTCTGCCGTCAGAGCGTCATGATGCTGCTCCAGAGATAGCAGTCTACCTGAAAGAGTCTGTGGGCAACTCCACCAGGATTGACTACGGCACAGGTCTGTGTGGGGATACACAAGAATAAAGAATAAAGGATTATTTTATTTATTATATGTTTGTGCATATGTGTTTCTCCATAGTTGTCTTTGAAGAGAAATTATATCTTTTCACACTTTTATCTATTACTCCTTAATAAATTCAACTGTCACATCAGAGAGAATAATAAAGGCAAAACATGAACTACTACAAATATTTACTTTTAAAACATCAGCTATATTGATTCTTTTCACAGACTGTCATGATGGGTTTCCACAGTTAAATTTTATTTTAAAGTGTATGTACATTTATAACACTATTGGTAATGTTACAGTGGCATTAAAATTACGACGGGAATACCAATACAAAACCTATTCAAAATCTGAATAGATTTTTTAAAATGGGATCATTACTTACCGACTTGTAATAGTCACAGAGAAAAAAACTAGGCATCATCAATAAAGATGATGATTATACACTACCATAACTCATGCAGAAAGATGTACCTTTTTGTTAGGAGACGGTTGACGAATGAAAACAATGTGTGTTCTAAAATCAGCTCAAAATATCAAACATGTTGATATCCTCCGACTGGATAGAATCAAAGTCTGAAGCTAAAAAAATCGAAGACTGTTACCATCAAGCACTACGTGAGATTTTTCTATGAAATCTGACAACTCAAATCTGCAGACTGGCAACTAAATCGGGGCAAAAACTGTATAGTGTATTCCAGCCTTTACACAAAACTAGTTAACGCAGTTATCTTTACTAGTTATCTTTCTCTCTTCCAACCAGTGCAATCAATCTCTCAATATTTTTTCCTCTTTTGTAGTCATATAGAGGCACTATCATGGATTTTTTTTCTTTTGTTATTGGAGCAAATGGTAAAAACCGTATTAGCTGTAGTTTCTGTTTATGACTATAGATGTTTACCGAACTATGATGCCTTAAGATTCAGGGAACTCTGGGACTGTGAAAAGGGTCCATAATATAGTCATAAGAATATCCAAGTGAATATTTAATGTTGTTTTTCTGAATAATCACTAGAGGGTGCTGTTGAAACACAAAACATTTGGATGCCTTTGAGAGCTTCACATACTTCAGATACTGAACGAGTACAAACCTTAAGTACACTATACAGTTCTTGTTCTAAATAAAGTCTGACATGATTCACACTGATAACTTGTGAGTTTGTAAGTCTTTTTGTGAGAATAATTAAAAGAAACCATTCATAAGAGTCAGTTATTTGTTAATTAAGTTACAATTAAGTTAAGGTTTTGTGTGTGTGTGTGTGTGTGTGTGGGTAGCCAGCAATGGACGATGCAAACAGAATAGAATTGCCTGACATTATTTTGTGGTACAGTGTCATTTAATCTCATCACATTCAATTCAGTCTATAAGCACACCAATTAGGTAAAATTCTGTGGTGCTGTAGATTCAGCCGTGCAGGAGCCGCTGGTTGCATTATTTAGCATAAGAAGTAACATGTTTCTGTGTTCAGGTCATGAGGCGGCATTTGCTGCGTTCCTCTGCTGTCTTTGTAAGGTGGGAGCTCTGCGCATGGAGGACCAGCTGGCCATCATATTTAAAGTTTTTGACAAGTTAGTTCATCTTCTTATTGCTTGACTTCTTATTTTGAATACTTTGAATCTGTAACTCCCAGCATCTTCACTGAGCACGTCTTCACTTTACTGCACACTAAATGCCAACAAAACAATTTTGACAATGTATTTTAGGGTTGCATTTTGTGGTTGATGGTGTAAAGCTGTGGAGAACTCATTTGCATCAAGCATTATGATCTGATTGGCGTAGGTATCTGCAAGTGATGCGCAAACTGCAGAAGACGTATAGGATGGAGCCGGCAGGGAGTCAGGGTGTGTGGGGTCTTGACGACTTTCAGTGCCTGCCATTTAATGTTTTTTTTTTTTTTTTTAAAAAAAAAAAATTGTAAAATTTTTTTTTTTTTTTTTTTTTTTTTAATTTTTTTTTTTTTTTTTTTTTTTTCTTTTTTTTTTTTTTTTTTTTTTCGGGGAAGCTCACAGCTTATAGTAATGACTCTCCTTTGTTGCCCATTTTGGCTCTAATTCTGTAATGTTTATATTTGTATTTCATTTCAGTTTTATTACAGTTTTTAATAGTTTTAGTTAACATAAAAAACACTGTACCTAGAGCAGGGGTGGCCAACGTTGGTCCTGAAGAGTTTTGCCTCAACTTGATAAAAACCTCACCGGCCGTAAGCTTTCTTAGTAACCATTAGACAATTGATTAGCTGGTTCAGGTGTGTTTGATTTGGGTTGGAGCTGAACTCAACAGGAATGTGGCTCTCCAGGACCGACATTGGCCACTCCTGACTTGGAGCTAATAAATTCATTTTTAACTGGCTGAATCCAGGCCCATTGTTGCTTGCAATGGCAAACATGGTGACACCTAGTGGTCATACTGTGTAACTGAACTATGTTTGCTCATCTATTGTGTGTAGACCACCCAACCCTGGAGCCCAGACACTTTGTGGAGGAGAAGGTTGTAAACGAGTACCACCAAGACTACATGTTTCTGGAGTGCATTAAATTCATCAATGAGGTGTGTGTCATCTGGCATCTACTCATGGATAGACCGTTTTTCCTTTCATTTTCATTTAGTTGGGAGGATGAAATTTAGATCACACACAAACAAAAACTCCTAAGTTCCATCATGTAAATACTTAAAATATTATAGTTTAAACAAATCTCTCTCTATCTCTTCTCTCTCTCTCTCTCTCTCCGGGAGGGTGTGTGTGGACTCCACTCGCATGAGTCTTGACTCATTCATGAACGTTGTTGTGAACACTCCATAGGCCCTAGGGCCCACCCCTCCTTTCTTGCTCTTCCTCTCTCTCTCTCTCTCTCTCTCTCTCTCTCTCTCTCTTCTCCATTTCCTTCGTCTACATTCTCTTGAGGGGCTGTAGGTCTTGGAAAGTCCAGCTTGACGAAGCTCTCTCTTCCTTTTTTTTTTTTTCTTTTTTTTTTTCTGTGTGGTGTGTGTGTTGTGTGTTGTGTGAGTGGTGGGTGTGTGTGTGTGGAGTAATAGCACACAGCACTGCATTCATAAAGTGCTCTTTCCCAAGGGCAGCCCACAAGCCCCTCTCTCATAAACTCTCATGAATAGACTTCATAATACAGTGACATGATGATGACTGTCAAATTACTAATACTACAGAAGAGTTCATAGTCTTTTGTAATATTAAAATATTTTAAAATTTACTGTATTTGATCAAATAAATGCAGTCTTGATAAGCATAAGAGACTTATTTCAAAAATTAAAAATCTTACCCACAGCAAACATTTGAACAGTAGTGTATTTTTGATTTCCTCAGCAATCAGAAACATAATTTATTATATAAACTCTATGCATTTGGATTTTCAGTAGCTTCATTTCTTTAGTTTAGTAGTGTTGCCACTATTTTGCTAATATTAGTGCTAAATTTTGTATATTAATTTGTTTTATAGTAACCTTTATATTTCTATTTTAAAGAACCACTTTCATAAGTATTGTTAATATTGGTATTTGATTGTTGTTGTTGTTTCACTTATTTTTTTACTGTCTTTGCCCTTTTTCTGATCTGTGGTAAACACAAACGCAAGTTTTTTTTTCTTTTATTCCCTGAATAAAATCAGTTTTTATCTTAGCAACTTTCCACTGGCAGTTAAAAGTGAAATATCTTATTCAAAGTAGAATTGTTGGGTTTCAAATTGTTCCATTAAATCTAGCTTTAATGCTGATTGCACTGCGTATCTTAAGCTTACTATCATCTTAATCACTACATTTTTTTTTCTCTTTTAGATGAAAACAGGCCCTTTTGCTGAACACTCGAATCAGCTTTGGAACATCAGCGCTGTTCCTTCTTGGTCCAAAGTCAATCAAGGTCTCATACGAATGTATAAAGCAGAAGTAAGTATCATGGTATTTTAAACACTTTTACATATCAGGAGTAAACTTGTGATAGTGACTCCTTATATGTATATCCTTGTATGTAAATGGTACATTGGTAGTTAGTGCATTAAATCCTGCTTCATCATAACTGAAAAAAATTCATAAACACTATTCAGAAAGCAGAATTGCAGGCTACCCACTCACATAGTCAGCATGTGACATTTATAAATGTGTCATTTTAACTGCCAAGCTGTGGATTCAGTCTGTGAAGTTTCAAGACCAGAGCTGAAAGAGTTAATTGAGCAAGCATGTGTTCGAGGGGAAGAACTGGGTGCCCCACCCCCTCCTCCAAAGCCCACATCCTGTGTTGTTGAGAAGGCTGTGCTCCCTCCCCCTTCTCTCCCTTCTGCGCAGAGCGAAGCTGAGGGGCCAGTCTGTCTGCAAATTCCCCTCCTCCTTCCCTCTCTCTCTCTCACCCTGTCTGTCTTTCCCCACCCCCGTATATATCACACTCTCGTTCTCCATCATCCAGGGACTCATGACTGTTACTGATGTCTTTCAAGTTAAATACACGTTAAAGAGATGTTTTTTTTTCTTCTGAATATGAAATCTAATTCATAGGAGGTTATATGTATGTGTGGTGGTTAAATATTAAATATTTAAATATGTCCGAGGACATAATGTACTATATATATAAATTAAATATATTATATAGGAATTGATTTGATTTAATTCTGTATCTTAGCGACATTTGAGTGTACTTTTGTCTCAATTTTACTATTTTCTACATTGAAATACATGCTGAGAGATTCCTGCTTCACGTCTCCGTTGGCCTTATGTGTAGTTTGAGGATCCTATACCCTTTAAGAGTTTTCCACAGTCCTAGACTCATATTCAGCAGGAATGCATTAAAATGATCAAAAGTGACAGTCAAGATATTCATAGTGTAACAAAAGATTTATTTCAAATAAATGCTGTTCTTTTGAATGTTCTATTTATCAAAGAATCCTGAAAATCGTTTTCCTAAAATATTAAGCAGCACAACTATTTTCATTCATAATAATAAGAAGAAATGTTTTGAGCACCAAATCAGCATATGAGAATGATTTCTGAAGGATATGTGACACTGAAGACTGGAGTAACAAATGCTGAAAATTCAGCTTTGCCATCCATTCCTTGCTCGTTATCCTACGATCAACATTGTATATTTTGTATATTATATTTATTGTTTTTAAAATATGCAAATTTAGGTCGTTTCAATTGTAAAAAATATTTCACATTAATTCTGTTTTTGGTCAAATAATTGCAGCCTTATTGAGCATCTTCTTTCAAAAACATAAAAAAACACACTTTTGAACAGTAGTGTATGTGGGTATGTAACCTCTGTATAGTCTTATTCTTTTGGACACCATAGCATTAGACATTTTGAAAGCTAGCAAATCTATTCTCTTGCTGTAAAGTTGATTGATACTAGCAAACTCTTTCTCTGTCATCCTCTCACAGTGTCTAGAAAAATTTCCCGTCATCCAGCATTTCAAGTTTGGCAGCCTGCTCTCCATCCAGCCAGTCAAACCATGAGAGACAAGAAAAAGAATTTGCACCTCATCAGAGAGCACAACCAAAACTCCAAAATTGGACTAAACCACTTCAGTCCCAGTTAACAAACCTAAATATGCATTCTCATCACCAGAGGTGCTTGGTCTTACTCCTGAAGAGCCGCTTTCCTGGAGAGTTCAGTCCCAAACCTGCTCTAATACATCCAACCCTAAAAGATTTAAGTAAACCTGAAGACCTAGATTATCAGGTTCAGGGGTATTTGAGTTGAGCTGAACTAAACTCTGCAGGACAGTAGATATAAACAGCTCTGCTCTTCACAGTCTACTAGCTGTGCATATGAAATCCCACTTCTGATATTCCTCTTAAGTGACGCAATTAGTCTGTATGGTTTTATTTATCTATTCCCTGCAAGCAGGAAGTTGAACTGCTACTTAGACACCTGCAGTGAGCATTCTCAATGCAGTTATGCACATACATTTTCATCTGGATTGGCATTTATATATATTTATGTGTATATAAAGATAGATGAATGGTTGAAGGCTGGTTTTGGTTAATGTGATTCTACTTTAACCATAGGGGGGGGGGGTGGGGGGGGGGTGTGGGTTTATGGAGCATCAGTGTCAAAAGGCACGTGTAGTGAACTTCTTGCTGTTCAGTTATCAAAGATTGCTGAGGCATGTGTTCATTGTGAGTGGTTTCAATAAGTGTAATTTTTACCTATGTAAGGCATTAATAAGTTGTCAACCACTTTAGTTTTACATTTTCGGCTGTGCTTGTTTTTTTCATATTCTCTTTACTGAAAATCAGATGAGTAAAATACCAAAAAGACCTTTATAGTTTCTAAACAGCCACATGTAGCTAATACCACAGTCTTCCGTTTGATAAATTAAAGCAATGAATTTGCATCCAGAAGTTTAGCATGATGCTAAATTAGTTGGTTTCCGTTTTCTTCAGAACCAACACAGAAGGGGTAACATTGAAAGAAAAGGGTACACAGTCTGCATGTTAAAAATTCTGAAATATTGGTGCAAAGCTTTTGTTACTCAAATGCAGCAATTCTTTATCCTGTTAGAACCGGGCAAAGCATCTGTGAACACTTTTACGTCGGCAGAAATATAATTCACAGTGTAAGTTTTATATAGTTCTGCACATTATCAAGAGAGAGGCACATTAAACAGGCCTTTTAGTCCTGGGTTACTTTTTGTTTTAAAGACTTCAGCCTAACAGAACTAACAGACCTGGGCTGCATTTCCTAAATGCTTTGTAGGCCTAAATAGATTGTTGAAACCCTTGGCACCAATGGTTTCTACAATCTACTTAGAATTACAATGATTTTGGGAATTGCAACCAGCGCTTTAAATTAAGATATATAAATTAAAATGACCTTATTGATTATTATAACTAAGGATTTGCTTGAACCGTTTGTTGCAACCAGCCTCATATTTTTAAGTGTAGTCTCAATTTCAAAAGAATAACCATTGGTCTTACAACTGGCTTTTTGAGTTTCAGTATTTAATAAAAATGTTGATTTTTGAGATTGAATGGAACTACTTAATAATGGGACATAACACTTACTGTTTATGTGCCCTCTAACCACCACAATTCAGTTTTAAGTTAATTAATCAGTACATTGTGTCTCTTCTAATTGTACAGAGACTTACCAGAATCGGGTTTCTTTTCCTCGTCACAATATACAGTTCACAGAAATGTCAAGTAGATTCAACAGTTTCCTGTTATGTGACATGCTATAATTCATCTAAAACTGTATATAATTCAAATAAAAAGTTCCATTGCCTCATAAAGGGAAAGGGATGTAGGCCAACTGGCAGATATTTTATTATTATTTTTAAGTTTATGATTTCAAGGTAAAATGGTCATTAGATTTCAACCTAAAATTGTGATGCTGAATATTTTTATTATTATTAATAATAATAAACAGAGATCATACGCTGTCCAAAGGGATCTCTGGACATAGTTCGATTGTCGAATATATATATTTTTTATTTTTTTTTATTTTATCTACACAGTGCTCAACAAGACCTACATGCAGGCCAGGCCAATTCACATTCTGTAGTTAAAGTGGAGTCATTTTCAGTGGTTGCCATATTCAGCATCTGCCCAGTCACTGTAGTCCAGCCGCCCCACTGAGAAACTCGGCAAGCTTGCTGAGTAATTGACATGAACGCATGTCGAATTCACCCATCCGCCTCCCCCGTTTCTGTTCAATTGTATTCAGACGCAGGCTCCACTGCTGAGATCAACAGGCGCAGTTGAGATAAGATAAGATTAAAGTCGTGCCTTTTGTCTTCATTAACATTTAATATAACCAGTGAGCCCCTTTCACAAAGCTGCTCATTTAGGAAGGTGTAAACAAAAGTGTATATATATCACGTCCACCTGTTAATGAAACATGTGCTAGGCTATCTATGTCGAATGTTCTTCTGCGTGCGTGTAGAACTGACGGCGCGCGGATCCTTCCATCAGGTTAAATAAGAAAACCTGCATTCGTTTCGTGCGCGCGCTCTCTATGCGAGCGTTTCCCCCGTTGGCCACGCGGAGGAGCTCGCAACCCACCACAGACCATGTTGTGCATCGCCTGTCAAAAATGAAACGAATATACAAGCGGTTATTAAATAGATTTGGTAACGCTAGCTCAGACAACTTTCCCCTAAAATCAGCCTATTCAGAATAAAACAAACGAAAGTCTCAAATATAAAGTTTTAAGCTCATTATATAGCCGACATTAGCCTTGATGAATCATTCAGTTATTATTTCACAAACCAAGCTAGATGCAACCGTACAACATATTTGCACGGTTTTACACGCTTCGTCCTAATGTACTACACAACATACCGCGCGAACGAATTACCTGCGTTTTTAGCGATATTTAAACATGCGCGAGGCAGCTCGTCGGAAATAGCCATGACAACGACCTGATAACAGCCTATGTGTGTTGGACGTTGATGTGTCGGGCGTACTGCGGTATCTCAGATTGAGAGGAGGCTAGAGATGAGAGAGAGGGACCGGAGAGAGAACAGGGAGGGGTGGGGTGGAGGGGGTTGAAGGGAGAAGCGGATTCGAGGTCAGCCCGAGGTGCCGCTACATAGGCGCTCTAATACCTTCATTCATTGATTTTGAAGAACACCACCATGTGGCATACAGCAGAGATAACACGGTCTACAAGTTTAGCGAGAGTTTCTGGCTAAAAAAGTGCGCGCTCCTTAAAACCAGTGCCGGCCAATAGGACGCGACGCGTCTGATCCTTGCTTCAAACCCCTCGTTTTGAATGTAGGCTTTATTAAATTATACACTTTGTTTTATTCCTTTTATGGTGTGCATATATGTATACTTTCCTTTTCATTCGTTGTTCTATTCTTGGCCTGCAGGTGATAGTTTAATATCCCACAAGATAATGGCATATATCTCAAATTTGATTTCAGGTGATCCAAACCAATGCTGAGAATATTCATTTAGGAACTTAAATGCACACTTGTGGCCATTTTGGAGCCACTGAGATCTAGAAATGTTTGCTCTTTGGTTCTGTAGGCTAATATTTGATTAGAAATCTTACTAGCATGTTCTGTTACAGTGAGGTATGGAAAATATGGCAAATGTAATGAATCTGACCTCAATTGTGGATATGGTAGATGAGACGTGCTAAGGATGTTGGATTTTGCGTATAACCTTTCTGTTGTGTTGCTTTGAGTCAAGCTCAATGTCATGAGGCCTACATTTTAAGGCCGCTATAATGAACATTCTTGGTTTATCAAAAAAAAGAGGCAATGCGAAGTAGGTTTCATTTTTTTATTAAGGTTATAAATTTTAAACAAATACTTTCTAAAACAGTTTTACCCGGTGATATACAATTTAATATGCACAAAAATACAAGAATACCAACAAAATATGGGGAATACGTCTGAAAACGTCTTTAATTCAGTACACATAGTGCTTATATAATGTGAGGACGTATGGCTAATTTATGAGATTGCCTTTTTAGAACAAAAGGTCTAAGTTTGTAGAAAATAAAATCAAACCCACAAAACCAAGCAAATGCTGGCATCATGAATTACTGTGAAGGCTTAAATTTAAGGAGTAAGGGGGCGGGAAATGGTTAACGCTGGAGACTGGATAGTCAACAAAAATACCTGGCAGATTAAATCACGACGTGCATTGTGGGAGTTGTAGTGTTAATTAATGGCCCCAACGTTCAGTGTTGATGAGGTGACTGGCATAGGCGAACTACAAACACACTCAGAGGAACTGGAGCTGTAGGTCAGTGCAGTCAACAGAACGCACCAGTCCTCGCCGCTTTCAACAGCACATTTCAGAATACAGAAAACAACAAACTCTGACAGGGAGGGGGTTCAAATATTGCACCTGCATTAGTCTACTTGATTGCCTTGTATGATGTTACAGAATGTAGTCTGTGTACCCAGTCCTCTTCCTGTAGCTCTACGTTAACGACAGCACGAGCAGCTCAGAGAGTCTTGATGTTGTAGCTTGTTCTACTGGTAAACTGGTAGTCGTTCCGACATTAAAATGTTAGAAAATATGACAAGGCTGCTTAAAGTGTTATGTACTGTGTGAGAAATAAGCGTGCAGTGGGCAGGCTTCTCCGTTTGCAGCCTGTTATTCCCAACATTACATGCTTTGTGAAAGTTCCTGGGAAGGGAGAGAAGAAGAAAAAGAAACAATCCACGAGCGAAACATTCAGAGACTTTCCATGTTTGTGGCCATAGCTAGCAGTCTGCGTTGGGGTTAAGGCAACGAAATTCAACTTCGTTTTAAAACGTTTGTTGTAATATCGACATTTTGTTTTAAAGGATACATCACAAGTGGTAGGCTACTACCACTGTCCGCCTTCCCCACTGAAACGAAACTAAAAACAAACCAAAATAAAAACGCATAAATAACTTTGCTGCAAAAATAAGTCAATTTGTCTTAGACTTTGTACAATTTCATAAAGTAAGTTGTCTGTATTCGCATTAACCAGAGTCAAAAGGCTACAATAGCTCTCGTCCAAGCCCCTAAACTCGCCAGGGCTTGTTTGCTACAGAACTGTCCGTTTAAGGCTTGCTCCAAGTCCGCTTGTCTGCTCACCAGTCCCGTAAACCCCGAGCCGAAGATCGAGATGAGGTTGGAAATGTTCGACGTGTCCAAGGGCTCCGTGCATGCGTATGAAGAGTCCTCGAATTTCGCTCTTTTGCACGGCGTAAAATCCGGTACCTCCTCGATCTCGGACACGTAGTACCCAAAGTCAAGCTTGCGTTTCTTGGCCGGGCTCTGTGCGCCCTGGTAGCACTGCTGGAGCGAAGCGCAGCAGTCCTGATGCAAATACCCGTTCTCTACTGTGGTAACGACATGCGTGTCCAAATCGAGCACTGTAGTCTTGTTGCAGTGCATGTTGTTTACCGGCGAAAAGTCACAGTTGGAAAACACAGTTTTGATTATATATTGTGGATGGCAGGCGCTGTAACTTTATTGTGTACATTCAGTACTGGCTGGGATACTGAGTTTCATCGGGTGTCCCGCGAGGGGGTCAGGTGGAGATACGCCCCACAGGACGGGCTGGTTGATAAGGTGATCACAGAGCCCTAGGGTTTAATGAAGAATAGGCACAGACCTCATGACACGACACCTGCTGTCACAGTCCAGCGCTCTCGCCTCACAGAGCAGCCTAATTTGTTTATGTTCCGTGCCTAAGAACACAATTCAAAAGTGCTCCTCTCAATCTCTCCAGTCAGAGTGTGACAGACCGATGAGCTGCCTCATAAGAGGCCAGCGGAGGGGGGCGTGTGCTCTGCGTGTTTCCTACCTGCTGCTATTAATACATAATCTGCAGGATACGTTATCCTCTTACGTTTGTTGGCAGGGTCTATAGTAGCGCGTTAGAGAGAAAGAGAGAACGGTTTGTCTTGAATGGTCTCAGCCCACTAAACACTTGTGACAGAGAAAACAAAACCAAACCGACATAGAAAGCAGTTTTGTTTTCCTCCCCTCTGCTTCACTTTCGTTTTCTCCTCGGCTTGACAGAGGGCAGGCGCTCTAGCGTCTGTGTATGTGCGCGTCCCAGCACTGATCTTTCGTCTGTCTGGCTCTGTGCGTCCGTCATGAACACACTCCCAGCGTACTCGGGAGCCAGGATATCAGGCTGCTGGGCTCTTAGGGCAGATGGAAGGTAAGCCTGGTAACTTGAAGTCATTTTCAGAGCGTCTTTGTGTCTATCCTCCTCAGGTGTGTTGGACGCTCTTGAGTTGCAATTGTATGGTAAATTCAGCTGTTGCTGACAGGACTCTGCTTGCTGTGTTTTTTCAAGCTGACTTGCATCCAGGGCCGGTGTTCTGACAAATAATGCTACATATCAGATTATGCTACCAACACTGTAATTATCCTACTGTAAGGGTAGGTTTAGAGTCGGGGTAGGTGTACATGTTAATAAAGCCTCACACCTTATTAATATCATGATGGAAGCAAAATCTGATAGGTAGCACTTTCGCTATCAAATTATGCTACCATCTGATTTAATGGGAGGTAGCAAAAGCGACGGCAGCACAGTCAGGGCGGGCAAAAAGGACAGAGTTTTTAGTTATCTTTTGGCCATCTTTGGAGTAGTGAACTCATATCCAACAAGTTAGCACACCTTAGTTATTCTAACGCTAAATTATATTGGATTCCATAGTATGCCGCTTCCGTGCGGCCCACACCTGAGCGGGGCAGATACACTGCAAACCACTATATGTACTACATATAATGTCACAGTAAATGAAATTAAAAAAATTATTTGTTTTTCACTATCCAGACATGAATAACTTTTGCTACTGGTGATATCTGATGAGTTTTAAAGCCCGACACGCGCTTCTGAAAGGTAAGATTATAGCCTACTAGAAAACGTTGGGGAGACACAGGTGGATACATACGACATAATCAAATAAAAAAAACAACAACACTGTTTTGGACCAAAATCATATTTAGTTTTTTTAGCAGGTAGCCTAGATATTTAGCCTTTATCATTTATAACGCTACGAACAGTGTTTAATTTGTAAATTGCGAGGTCCCGGAATAAAGCGGGGTGACGTATCCGGCAAGTGATCAGAGGATGGAGAGGTAATGGAGCATTCGTGCAATCATTTAGTGTACCCACTTAAGTGATTACCAGCTTGCAAAAGTTGCTTTTATAGTATGCACATATACTAAAAAAAACATGGTTATTTTATTGCAAAATGTTTTTGTGTTTGGGTAGTTTTTGTGTAAACCAGCTCCTGGGACAGGAGAGTCGCAACAACCCAGTGCTTGTAATGAGCGCAGATATTTTGCATTCTCTTCAGGTGAGAGTAGTTCTCAGTGCCGCCAACTTGCGTTTCTTTGGTCAAATATAGGTTTGTGTATGTTTATTTAAAGGGGTAATATGATGCGATTTAAATATTTCCTTTCTCTTTGGAGTGTTACAAGCTCTGGTGCATAAAGAAGATCTGTAAAGACTAGAGACTAAAGTCTCAAATCCAAAGAGCTATTCTTTATAAAAGTTAAGACTCTGCCACACCTACCTAAAACGGCTCATTCTAACACGCCCCCATATGTCTACGTCACTATGTGGGAAGATGTGCATAACGCCGCCCAAATGTTCACAAAAAAGAAAGAAGGCGTAACTTTTATTCCCGCTGTAGTATGGTGCGTGTTTAGTTGTGAAAGCGAAACTACTTTGTTTGGCCTTCCGAAAGAGGACTATATCCGCTTCGTCATACCTAGAGCTGATCTGTGCTGGTTGCTAAGGAAAAACATCAACTTTGCGCTGTGGATCGCCGGATCGGATTTCACTGTGGACGAAGCGGAGTCCAGCCGGGGTCGTCACATGTGGTTGCGCCGCGCCGTTCTCAAAGACTGTGCCGGCTATGAGTTCACTCAAGACGCGGCTCTTTTGGAATGACACGACTAGAAATCAGTGGTTAAGTGTATTTACAACACTGTTCCAGAACAAACCAAATATGAAGATGTGTTTTTTTTTTTGCAGTACATTTTTGGAGGACTGTTTCCTGATCCTGGAAGGGTAGACTACAATGCCGGCTGTTCTGACTCAGTGACTGTAAGTACGTTTTTTATATTTATATAATTTGCCAATGATGATTCAAACGAGAGTTTTGAGCAGTGTAGAGTAGCGTTTGTTTTTTGTCATTTCTCCGATCACAAATGCAGAAATGGTTTTATGTTTACGCGGCACGATACAAAGCAACACGTAAAAAGACAGTATAAGTCACTATAATCTGTAATTATGTCCCCACTGGATGCAACAAAGGCCTAGTTTATAATGGGTTTTAATGTTTTTGTCTCGTCGCGCTGGGACACGGCATTACAGTATGGTAAGGGGCTTAACATTTCCGTCACACCCTTGAGGTATCCGGCCAATCATAACGCACTGGATAGCTGGCCAATCAGAGCACACCTCGCTTTTCAGACCGATGAGCTTTGTAAAAATCGACGCATTTCAGAAAGGCGGGGCATAGAGGAGAAACAATAATGTACAGTATGTGGAAAATATTTTTTTTTTTTTACTTTAAACTGCATAAACACATTTCATTACACCAAATACACAAAATAATGTTCTTTTAGCATGTCATCAACGGGTGGCCCCTTTAATCTATAGAACCGGTTCTTTGCTGTAAATCATTTTATTTATGCCAGACACACCAAGTCAGCTAAACAAGCCGCATCAGTCTTTTTGCGACGATTAAGTGTTTCATTTTTACTTCTAAAAAGCTTGTTAAACGAGTTTAAATGTAAGAAATGTTGTATACATGTTTAAACGGTAAAATATGTTGTATTAAGAACTGTATTTAACTAAAAGGCATTTAGAGAAAGAGACATCAGATTGATGTATTTGCAGATGTATTTGCAGAAAACCTCAACTCAGGTTTTGATTTGGTTTCTGGTATTATAAAATGTTTGTTGGAAAATATTAATAAGCGATCTGCACAATGGTGTATTCTCACACCATCCTTGAGTGTGAACTCATGATGCCAATCAGAAGTTGCTAATCTGCTGTTGTTGAGGTTAACGTGTGTATTTTTAAAAGTGACAGTTACCCCAAAAAGGAAAATTGTCACAGCATTTATAGTCATATTGTTCCAGAATCATATGACTGATGTTCTTCTGTGAAACATGAAAGGAGATGTTTTGAAGAATGTTCACACTGCTCTGTTCTGTTAAAAATGTGAACATATGAAATTCTTGGTAGCCTAATAGTTGAAAGTTTTATTTGATTTTTGGTATTGTTACAGTATTGAATTACTTCACAAAATCAGGTTGAAAAAAGGAACAAATATTGTTAAAAGTTTAATCACTTCTTTACAAATAACAGAAAGAACCTTGAACATTTAAATATAATAAGACACAACAAAAAGTAAACAAGTCTCTCAACCAGATAAGTTCAAAAGAGCACAACTATAAAAGAACAATAGTAAAGAATCAGAACATTTTCAACCA